>VWZF01005177.1:1677434-1751597 GCA_013396755.1 Sclerurus mexicanus | reverse complement strand
GACAGCGCCCCCGCTCCCCCCCGTGCCCGCCGCGGGGAGCGGGACCCCCGCGCGGGGGATGCGTGTCCCGCGGGGGGTCACTCCCCGTCCCGGCATCCCGCCCCCGGCCGCCGGGATGCGCGCCGGGAGGGCGAGGGGGCGAGGGGAGAGCTGCGCCGGCAGCGCCCCGAACTTCGCCCCGTTCAATTCCCATCGGTTTTCTTTGGGGTGTTTAGATGCCTTTCGGGGGTGGTTTATTTTTGCTGGTCAATTGGCTGATGGCCAGAGCGGGGCGGCACGGCGCTCCCTCCGCTCGCCGGTGCTGTGTGAACACTCGGGAGCTGCCGTACTCTTGTCCTCTGAAACGCGGCACGGCCGGTGTCGTCTTCAGTGAATTGGGAAAAGTGTGAAGAAGAAAATCGCCTCTGAACAATACCCAGGCTCTTACACTGCCAGAGGCACGTAAGGGACTGAGGGAGGGATGGCAGTCGCTGTAAAGTTCAGAGCTCCATACATTTTTCATAGGGATAGTGCACTTGAAGTTCATGCCTGGGAGAGGCTTGTTACAGTGTGATGTTTGTCTTTTTCAAATACGGGGAGCCTCTCTGAAAAGAAATGGGTTTAATATTTCTTACTCTAAAGGTAAAGACATTTCACTTCAAAAATTTAATTAGGCTCAGAGGAGGTAAAAATATGTATCTTTTAAAACAATCATGTCTCCCTGAAACATTGCATGATAATTTTGCTAAATCCTGTAAATTACATACATTTGAAATTTCACGTTTTCCATTCTATTGTTCCCCTCTACTTGTTTTTGTCAAGAATTCTTCCCCTATATTTTTGTTTGTCTGAACCTTACACAAAGCTGTGAAGGTGAGAGGAACATTCATAATAAGCAGGGAAATGTGGTTGTAAAGCTGTGAAGTATCCCCCAGGGAAATCAATAGATGTAATACTCCAAATTACATTTTCTTTTCTTTTCTTTTTTTTTTTTTTTAATTTCTAGATTTCAGATCGGTAATGTCTGTTCATATGAACTATTCCTTTTGCCAATGTCGTTTTGCTCTGAGTACCTCAGCAGCTTCAGTCTAACAGGTCTTCAGACGAGATCTGGTGGAGCATGTTGCATTACCAGAGGAATGCTTTTGAAGATGGGGCTCGCTTACTCGAAATCCTCTAAAGTTCATTCTCTGTTCTGGGCAAAAAGCCAGCTGTTTTCAGCGCGAGCCGAACCTCAGTTGAATCGGATTATGCTACTAAGAGATTCTGCTCTCTCCTATTCCCCCCATGGCAACCACATGTTTCTATAAGTGGAGAGAAGATGAGTTTCATTCTCCCTGGCAGCTCTTGGAAGTGGAAGGGACAGAGCCTCCAAGACTGCAGTGCTTGCAGCCGGGCGGTAGGAGGTGAGCGGCAGGGCTGGCTGCCCGGTGCCGCCGTCCCCTAAGGTGTGCCATCACCACGTGGCTCCAGCTGTAGCAAGCCCTAACTCGCTCACTTATCTCTGTCCTATGTATCTCTAGTACCTATTTGTTAATGTTTCCATGCCCTGGGTGGGAGGAGTATTCTGGAAATACTCAGTGTAATTATAGGATAGGCTTTAGGTAAGAGATGTGTTTGCTCTGGGTGCTCAGTGGCCATTTCAGACTAATCCGACAGCTGAGTGGATCAGAACAACAGTGTTTGTGTAACTTTATTCCTGCTGATTAAACCAAATTAATGCATACCTGAAGTCCAATTTGGGATCTGCCAATAAACAAGGAGGGCTGTAGGGAGCTCCTGTCCTCAAGACAGCCCCCTTATTTGGCAGCCCCCTTTTTGCCTGTGCAGAGGGAAACTGTAGGTCTGTGCAGACAGCCCTGCTGCCGTCGTGACAAATGGATTTCTTACACACGGAGGTCCATCATAAATGCACTGCCAAACTTTTGCTGTGTTCAATGAAATTGTTTCCAATTACCTTTCACTTTGTCTCACTACCACACCACACATGTAGCATTACACAATCCCATGGCTTCATGTATTTAATATTGCAGCTTATCCATGCTGGGGTTTTTTTCCATGATTAGGTGAAATTACTGTGAGAAGCAATTAAACAGGATGTATACTGTTTAGTAATATCAGCAGTGGACTGCACCATACAATCAGTAGTGACTGATTGAGAACCGCATTTTTTAACATTTTAATAATTGTTCAAGATGTTGTTCATGTGGCTCAGTATCCCTCACAGTCTTTTAAAACTCTTCCTGTTTTTAAACATAGTGCTAAGCATGCTCAGCTCCCTTGTAACTGTTTCTCTGTGTGTTGACATTCAACTATGGCATGTCTGGCAACTTCATTACTGTAACACCCAATTGGATTGATTTTACCAGAAGATAAGCACAGAATTTGTATAATTGTGAAAACATATTTTTTGTTAACCATTTTGCTAGAGGTTAGTCTGATGATTCCTTTTTGTGGTCTACTCTGAAGAAAAAATTTACTTTCTAGCATAGTCTGGTTTTAAGTGTAAATTTTCCAAAATTGTTACATGAGTTTAAACTCAGGTTCTCAAAGCACTGAACTGTGGTGATCTTTTTTTCTCCCCAACAGCCTCCATAAATAAAAGGAAAAAAACCTCTCCATAGCCATCAGAGCTCATAGGGAACCAAGTTTTTTTTACTTTTGAGTTTCTGTCAATAAACATGCACAAGGGTATTGTAACAGCAGCTGCAGCCACTGGCTAATGTACTGCCCAGGAGTCTGGCTTAAGCCTAAATCCTGTAGCCTGAAGCACAATCCTTATGCTAAACTGGGAAGTCCTTTCCTGGGACTCTGACATTGCAGTTGTGCTCTGCTCCCTCTTGAGACCTGGAAGGACTCATGGCAGGAGCAATGTTAACCAGTAACTAGAGGAACGACATGGCACCAGTAAAACTTATAAGCAGGGCAGCAGTGTCAACAAATAAGAAATTTTTATAAAGGCATGCACCTACATCTCCAAGTAGGTTGAATCTTCTCCGTGAATGTGAGGACTTGGGCTCTTACCTTAGCTTAGCCAAATTTTAGAGAATTTAAACTCAAAGTCTTTCATTTTCCAGCTGAGTCTTCTGGAATTGCTGAAATTGATTTTCTGCTGTACTCTTGGCATTCCTTGGTTCCTAGCTCCAAGAAAAGAAACCCAAATTCCAATGGTTGCAGCTCTGGCGAAAGATGTGGAACAGCTGTGGGTGTTGTACTCCCAAGACTGTCTGTCCTGTCATGGGGATTCAGTCAGAAAATCAGCCTCTTTCATCACATTTTTTCAAAGGTGGGAAAACTGAGGTACTGAAGCAACTCTAGCCAAGACAAGACATGGCCTGTCATTTCTCAAGCAAGCGCCTAGGACACCAAGAAGAAGAATCATGATCTCTTTTTCATCTCTCTGAATGCCTATTCTATGTTTGTTCTTTGTTTTTTATCAAATATATACTCTTTATGTTACTATTTAAGTTTTAATATTTGATATAACATTTTATTTATCTTAAACCTTTTTATTTTATAAAAACATTGCTTGATTATTACTAAGAAATCAAACATTCCTTTTTTTTTTATTTATCCCTGGAATTAAATAGTTACAGCTGGAGAGAGTGAGATCTTTCGTTAACACACTCTGCTGCAACACCAGATGGATCAACGTGAGCTCAGAGCCAAGATTCAGCCCACTTGTTCCTGCATGGCATTATTTGTATTTCTGGTGAGTTTGGGTTGAGCACCATCCTGAAGCTGTAGTGTTTCTGTCTAACTGATTCGAAACAAACCCAGGTATCTTAACAGACAGAGTTCCATTGGGAAATGGTGACAGCCTTTGTTACGGTGTTTTTTTGTGGGAGAAGTAACAACCAGGGAGGCAGAGTGTTGGTTTGCACAAAAACCCTTTACTCAAAATCCTTCCAAGCCTCTTCTTGGGTAAAGTTTATTATGAGAGCCCAACCACTCCATCAACCTTCCATGGAGGAGAGGATGTGAGGAAGATTCACAGAGGCAACAGGTTTTCAACATGTCAGGTTGACTGACAAAAAGAAACAAGGATAGAGCACAGCAATACGACCTTCATGTTATTCCTCAGCCTCCATGTGCCAGTATCCCATTTTGGCACCATCATTGCCATTGTTGTAGACAATCATGGCCTCACAAGACAACTTCTTAGGAGATGAGAAGTCATCAGTCCTGAATCAGAGCATAGCAAGTCTATTCATACACACTAATGGATGAACATCTATGGAAAGGCAACATAGCTGTGGGGAATCTAAGTACACTGCCCACGTGCAGTTCCCAGACAGCAACTCTACATCTAATGAAATGAGGAGATCATGGAAGCACACAGACAGAGCTGCTTTCCCCACTCACTCCTTACTTCGTGGCCTTACATGTGATGTGAGACACCCCACTTGCATGACACAAGGACTGAGAAAGGTTATGGGTGACAATGCCTATTCACATCCATCATAAAAATATTTCTCATTAATTGCAAGAGGGAACATACTGACTGACTAATAATTTTTGCTCTGGTGGGGAAATATTCACACACACGCACAGAGACAGGGAGAATTACATTACAATACCATTGGAGCCTGAGACCAAACTGCTGTATCCATATAAAAAGGATAGATTATACAATACAGAAAAGGTAAAATTAAATAGAATTTATTGATTTCCACCACCTTGGGTGAGCAGCAAAGGCACAATAAAAAGTACAATAAATAATCTGTGAATGCCTTAGCTTACAAAAGTACAAGGTTCACAGGCAGTTCAGAAGTGGAACATCTGGAATAGCTCAGTTTCTCTGGAGGAGAATGGAGAGAGCTCCTGTCTCACATATGTTTGCCTGTTCCTTGAGATTTCCCTTGCTTCACTGCTGCAGCTATAATTTCAGCAGTTTGTTGTAGCCATGCAATCACTGGCAGCTTTTTGACAGTCGCAGACATTTACCTACTTCTCCTTTTCCTAATCTGCATAAATATATACTAACCCAGCAGAGGTTAATTAAGAACAGTGTTAACTTCCCTGCTTTGCTTGTAGCATAGGTCACTCAAAGAACCAAAACCTTAGACAAATGAAGCTGAATCTTGAAAGCAACAGCTCATCAGCTCAGAAAGCTGCAGGAAGGCAGACTCTTATTTCCCTTGCTGATATTCAGTACTGAAAAAGCAAGCAGGAAGAAGTTCCTAACCTGGTAGCAAAGAGAAATAAACTTGTAATAGTTGTGTGTTTCTGGTTTTGTGCACCTGAATAGCATTTTTAATCTACTTGTTCTTTTCAATAAATCACATTAAAATTACTTTTATTTGTGTTATTGTGTAATTCCTCTCCTTCCTCATTGCATAATTAAGTGGTAGCCAACCTGATCTGTGTCTCTACTTGTTCAGAAATAACAAGTTTTTTAAATAATCTTGTTCTTCTATGGAAAAAACAATAACTCTTCAATCTGTTAACTGTTCAGCAATCAAAAAATGTGATACACAGATGTGAAAAAATCAAAACAATTCTTTTCAATTTTGAAGAAGCAAGTCTTGAAAAGTCCATTTTAGGAGGAATATGATAATCTAATATTGCTTTAACTCTTTACTTAAGTCTATTTTATACAAAACTCCCCAATCTTGCAGGATCTTCTCTGCTGGGGGGAATCAGGGAGCAAGTTGGAGGCATGTTTTGACTCACAAGTTGGGAAACATTTTTGGAAACAACACAATAGACATAGCCATTCTATTTGTCTAGGAGCATCGGTTTCCCTGCCATAGGAAGGAACCTTTCCCACACCCCTCCTGCATGCAGAACTATTCACATATTCAGGCCCTTTAGTGGCAATTAGGATTACAAGCCCAATGATAACTGGAGACTGATTCCCTGAAATTGGAAAGACACACCTCACAGCAGAAGTGGTTTATTAGTCCATTTGCATGTCAGATAACTAACAACCTGTCAAGGAGAGGACTGAATTTAGAAGAGTGAAGTTGCTCTTGGAATGAGGCATTTCGCTGCTCCAGTTTCATCAAACCATTTCCATATGGAATAGCTCATAGTGGAATGTAGTGGCCCGTGATGCATAGGAGATCATATAAGGTGATCTCAAGGTCCTCTTAGCCATGTACTTTCTAAGTAAGCAGTGTCCAAACAAACATGCAAGGTTAGAGGAGAGAGACATAGAATCACAGAGTCATTCAGGTGAGAAAGGGCCTTTAGGATGATCGAGTAACTTTTCACTATTTTTTCCACTATTTTTCTTTTTTTTAGGGTTAAGTTACAGAAAAACACAAAAGGATGAGAATCTATAAAGTGATTTATTCCCACATGACATTCTACAAGAGTGAAAATAAAATGTATGTAAATAAAACAACAACAAAGTGCTTGACCAATTCAAATTCTTAAATACTGAAATTTATTGATGGGGATAGCAGAGATTCAGTTCTCTTGCCACATTCCTTGCTGGACTGGAGAGAGGACTGCCTCTTGGGATTATTGCCTCAGTAAGGTTCAAAACGTGTATGAATGACTGGCTGTTTTAGTGTATCCATCAACAGGGGTAACAGCTAATAGAAATCAGATAAAAATCAGAACACTTCCTTCAGGAGCGACACTTTTTAGGGATATTTATTATTGTCTTCTGGTGATTCTTTCTGTCTGGTACAATTTTGTGAAATGTCTTAATCTTTTAAAAATAAGGATTGATCTCCAGGTATTAACGGGTTTTCCTTTCAGAGTGTAAAGTGCCTTTCCGTGTTATCTTTTTTTCATGTGTCACTCTGTCTTGCAGGCTTTGTTGGCAAGACACAACTGTAATTCTGCAAGTGAGTGAGAGGAGGGATTGTTGTTAAGCTGAGTCCAAAAGCTAGTGTTCTGAAGGAGTTAAAGATGAAACACATAGCTTTTTGAGGCAAGAAAATCACACCTGTTAGGGACACTTTGCAAATAGGGGAACTCTTTGGGTGATTAATGAAAGCTGTCATCTGGTTCAAGGCTTTATTTAATTATTATTTATTATATTAATTCTGAATTACTGAAATAACAGCAGCAGGCATGATTAACAGCACGACTCATGCTTAGGAAGGTATCACCTAATGAGGTCATTAGGTCATCATCAGTGATGTTCAAAGGAGGATACATGGAAAGTGGAATTATTTGCATGGTTAATCCTGATTGATTCCAGAGGTTAGATATGATGATCAGAGAAGTCATGTCCCACAGTCAGTTTTACAATCTGCGAATATGCTAATGGTTCATAAAGGATTATCTGAACAAACACTGAATTTTGAAAACAGACATGGAAACCAGAGTCCATGGGCTAAAGCCGCAGACCAAGTTCAGCTCTTTTTGCTGACTGGAATGTTAACTTCTTTTGAGTTGTTCCTTTTCACTTGTTTTCAGAGCATGTTCAACTATCTCCCATGCTAAACAGCTGATGCAGGATTTAGGTGGAAATTTTTCCTGGTTCCATACTTTTGTTGCAGGTGCATAACCTCCTCTGGCACACACAGATTTTTTTCTTATTTCTATGCACATTTGTACCAAACCACAGAGCTGGAGCCTCATTCTGCTCTGCACTTAGGACAAAGAGTAGAGGAACAGGATGAACAATGTGCTTGTCCTGATGCACAAGCAACCAGGATTTGCTCCTTCCTACACCAGGATTAATGAACATGCCTATCATATTGTGGAAAGTATTTAACTGCCATGCCAACAGAAGCAAGAGCTATCCTCAGTGATAAGAACTACTTAGCAGACAGATATAATGCCTGTGTTGAAGTAAAAGCAAGTAAATCCCACCATAATGTGCTCCTGTACATACTGTGAAATCCTTCTCAAGGAAGCACAGTCTGGGTAACAGCATTTAAATCCAGTTGAGAAAACTGGGACTGCTTTTCAGCTTTCTCTGACTCAGTAACCCAGCACAGGAGAACCAAAGACAAAGTACCAGAAGTGTGGTAGACATGCAAAATGTTTCATGGCTGGACTTGAAGACTGACTTGTATCCATTGAAATGCATTGTCTGACAGCTAATCCTGAAAACTACTGCCTACTGTACTAGGAGAAGCCTGCCAGATACCGCCAGTCTTTCTGCTTGCTGAGTCCTCCTTTTCCTCGAACAAGCACAGACTGCGCTTGCAGTATCAGATTCAACTCCTTCCACCTCAACCTATCCAAAAATTTACCAGAAAGAAAAATGGACAGCAGAGCTAACATTACTGCAGGGCAAGTGTTCTTTCAGAGTCTATGAAATGTGCAAGGACATTTCAAATTTTACATCAAAGACTTCTAATAAAAAGTGGAAATCCATGATACAAAAAACATAGCCTACCTTCTCCTTGAGTACCTCTGAATTCAAATTTGAGTCCTTTTGGAATTGCAAAGAAGCAGCAGCCCCAGTACTGCAGTCTAGGGGCAAAGAAACCACAAGTCCCCTGCAGTACAACATCTACCATGCAGTAGGTATTGGCTGTTTACTGCTGTGTGGATTAAAAGACAGATGATAATTCTGTTCTTCAAAATACAGTAAATGGTCAAAATAATAGCTGCACATGGAATATATATTTACTCCAGATAAGGACTTTCTGGATCATAAAAAGCTGAATATCCAAGCTATATCTCATGACAAGACAGCAACTTGTGCATTCACGCTGAATTGAGAGTGTACAAAACTCTCAAACTAAAAGAGAGTAGATTCCTCCTAATTAGCTATTAGGAGGAAGTTTTTTGCTGTGAGGGTGGTGAGGCACTGGCATGGATTGCCCAGAGAGGTTGTGGATGCCCCATTCCTGGAAGTGTTCAAGGCCAGGTTGAATGGGACTTTGAGCAACCTGGTCTAGTGAAAGGTGTCCCTGCTCACAGCAGGGGGATTGGAACTAGATGATCTTTGAGGTCTCTTCCAACCCAAACTATTTTATGATTCTATGAATGCTACCATAATTGATTATGGTATTTCCACCTGATGAACCCGCTGCTGGACTAGATGTCCCTGTGGGTGACATTAATCCCTGTATGAGAGGATGAGTACAAGAGTCATTGACAGGAGTCATACTCCAGTCATTTTACTTAAAAGAATTGTACAAGTCAAATAAAAGCTATGTTCCTCTCCTTCCCAAGGGCCTGGATTTCAGACAGAGCAAGACATTGTCTTCTTGTTTTATAGGCTATTTAAAGGCTGCAGTACTCAGAGGAAGTGTTTACACTGAGTGGCTGGACATGAGCTCTGGAGCTGTGTTCAGTGGTAATGCAGCAGTAATCTGTGCACAGAACAAGATAGAAATCTTGGTAGGCCCCTTAGAAGCTGTAAGGTTATGTCACACTTCAGTGTAAGCAGCTGCAGCAGCTTTCTGAAAGGTCTGGAGGGTTTAAGAGCTACAGTACAGCAAGAAAACATACCCAGAAAATGTCAGTGTGACAATTCTGTAGGCATTCAGCATGAAACCTGGAGACCCCCTGAGCATACTCTGGAAGCCCAACCATATTTTTTTGCAATCTCTACCATGTGCCTGAAAGTCAGCATCGCTGATGTTTCTGACACGGGGAGCTCTTCAGGAGTCTCTTGTGGTGTTTTGGGATGATTTTGAAGCAGATGAAAACTTTCCTTAGCACAGGGAATTGTCTATATACAGCAAAAATTAATGATGAGAAATGACAGCTAAATGGGCAATGCTTATCAGATGGAAAATACAGATTTACAATCATCACTGGTGCTCTCAAATTTTCTTACTCCACAAACACTGACTGACTGTGTGTGTTTCACCCTTTTCTACCTCTATGCCATCTTCTTTCCTGTGCTCCACCATTTCATGTACTCTTTTCAACACACAACATGGTATCAAAAGGCTCCATTTTGCTACTGATAAGGAAAAAATCTAAGCTTAGACTTTCTTCCTTTGCCTTGTGTAGTGGGTTGACCCTGGATGGACATCAGGTACCCACCAAAGCTGTTCTCTCACTCCCCTCTGCAACTGGACAGAGGAGAGAAAAGTTAACTAAGAATTCATGAGTTGAGACAAGGACAGGGAGAGAACACTCAGTGATTATTGTCATGGGCAAAACAGACTTGAAATGGGAATATTAATTGAATTTATTACTAACAAAATCAGAGCAGGATATGAGAAATAAAACAAATCTTAAAAACACTTTCACTGCACCCCTCCTTCCTCCCAAGTTCTGCCTCTTCCCGCCAGTGGCACAGGGAGACAGGGAATGGGGGTTACAGTCAGTTGTTTCTGCTGCTGCTCAGAGAGAGGAGGCCTTCCCCTGTTCCCCATGGGGTCCCTCCGTGGAACAGAGTCCTTCACAAACTCCTCCAACATGAGTCCATCCCACGGGCAATAATTTTTCAGAAACTGCTGCAATGTGGGTCACTTTTCCATGGGATGAAATCCTTCAGGCACAGGCTACTCCAGCGTGGGTCCCCCACAGGGTCACATGTCCAACCAGGAAAACCTGCTCTGGTGTGGGTTCTTCTCCCCAGACGTCAGCAGGTCCCTGCCAGGACCCTGCTCCAGCATGGGCTTCCCACAGGATCACAGGCTCCTTCAGGCATCCCACTGCTCCAATGTGGGTCTTCCTCATCAGATGCAAGTGGATCTCTGCATCCTGATGATCCTCCATGGGCTGCAGGGGCACTGCTGCCTCACCACCATCTGCTGGAGGTGCAGGGGAACCTCAGCTCCAGCACCTGGAGTACATCCTTGCTTCCTTCTCTGTTGACCTTGGAGTCAGCAGAGTTGTTCATGTGTTCTCACTCTGCTATTCTCTGTCTGCAATTTTCATCTGCACAGTTACTTTTTTTTCCTTCTTAAATATGTTTTCTCAGAGGTGTCACTGTCATTCCTGATTGACTCAGTCTTGGCCAGTGATGAGTCCGTCCTGGAGCTGGCTAGCATTGACTCTGCAGGACATGGGGAAACCTTCTAGCAGCTTCTCACAGAAGCCACCCTTGTAGCCCCCCTGCTACCAAAATCTGGCCACAGAAACCCAATACACCTTGTGACTTTGCCAGTATTACATATCTGAGTGCACTGGTTAAAAAAGAATCTTGATTGGCATTCATGGCAGGAGCAAAACTGACACAAGATAAATCAATATGAACATGGACTAAACTAACTTCAGTACATCTATCATAGTAATTTACATAAGTTTAAATAAATTTAATTAAACTGACTCACTTTTCTGGTAGAGACAAAGCTTTACAGTGTGCCAACTTTAATCCATTGACTGGATTAAAATAATATAAAAGGGGTGGCTGATGACTTTCAAGTTCAAGGTGATGATGAGTGACTGGTTGTGTCATGGAGAAGAAGCCATATGAAGGTAACTGGATGTGCTCTTCAAAGAACAAAATTAATCAGAATGAAGAAATTTCCTTTAGAATGCAGTATTGTGTAGTAAGCAAGATTACCCTGAATTGTTAACCCTGTGCATTATTGATACCCCTGTAACCCTTGCCTCTGGTGGTCGATAATCTCTGAGCAGAGCAAAAAGCTTTGTGTGTTGTCAGAGACAGCATAACTCAGCATTACATATTAATAGCTGGCCATTTTACAAAGTAAAACTTACTGCTTTAAATCACTTTCCCATTTAAACCACTTGTTTGTAGGGCAAGTCTTACCCCTGGGGAAGGTGGAATAGTACAGTGCTGAGTTTTACTTAAAAATTTATATTAGTTTGGGCACCTGTAGAGTTAGATCAGCTCAGATCATTTGTGGGAAGTTGTAGTTTGAGTCTTCTAAACTCTCTAGGCCAGCCTAGGTTTTGCTGCCTCTCTGCAATACTTACAAGTAGACTGTTATTTAACACTTTCTGTATTGTGGGATGTTTTGGGAACACAACCGGAGATCTCGTGTTGAAATGCTCATGAGCATGGTAAGCTACAAAGCACTGCCCTTTCCCATGGTGAACACTTTGCTTACATCTCGGACCAATGTCATTTTTGCCAAACACAGTTTTGTAGAGCTCATCAGTTACAATGAGACAAAGAATGACTTTATGTGAGAACTCTGTCATCCTCTCTTTCCAGTCGACAGATGACCTCCAAGCAAACATCATTTTCAAGCCCTTCTGTTACAATGAAGATAACTTATTGTCATGTCCTTATTGCTGGCAGTTCATATGCCTGCACTGTTACCACTCAGAGGCTCACATCAGACATTGAGGTGATGTTACTAACTTAAAATTTTCCCCTGTAGAAGGGCTGGAAATGTTATGTACAGACCACATAATGATGCAAACCTATTTGCTCTATTATACTCCAGCTCCCCAAATAACATCTCATTCTTCTCTAGTGCATAATCCGCTTTGAGAGCACATATAATTTGTATGAACCTGACGGAATATGTTACATAGATGTGGTTTGCTGTTGCTTGTCATCCCTTTCTTCCCCACTCCAGGTCATGGCGGCAATTTAGGTGCCTTGATGACTGATATTTCTTTTAAAACAAGCTGTTGAAGACTGTTTACATGCAGTTTCTCAGTTCTGGGTGAGACTTAATTTACTCTCAGGCTCTGATTTCCCAGAAAAAAAGCTATCTCAAACACAATGATAACAAGCCCTAAAAAAATTCAAAATCATGTTTTTCTTTCTGAGATCACGTAAAATTTCACTTCAACCCACAGGTGTTCTCATATAACTACTTCTGTTCTTCTGATCACTGAAGCTCAAGGAGGGCTGATTTTATTTGTTCCACTTCTTCCTGTCTGATTTCTGACTCTGCTTTCTGCAAAGTCTGTCTGATGTCCAAGCAGCAAATAATTGCAAATAGCTCCTGTCTTGTCTAACTAATTGCTACACTGACACTATGAGCAACAGCAAAACAAGTAGTACGATAGTTTGAGCAACAGTAATGTCAAATGCTTGGTAAAACAGGCACAAAAGGGAAAAGATAACACTAGGAAATCACCAGTGTTGCACTTGCATCCCTCCTACAATGTTTAATATTTCTTTCTCCTAATAACAGAACTGACTGTCACAGTGCTTCCTCAGGATTGCCTGCTATCTTGTACCCCATAAGCACATTTTCTTAAACTCCTTAATTACTGACTACTACTGTTGCAATAGTAGTGTGATACATTTCTCCATCCTCTTCTAGAAAGCATTTTGTTGTGTCCTATTTGCTTCTCTTACCCTTTTTGGCAACATGCAGTTTAGGATGAAACAGTTTTGTCCATCACAGCAAAGTCACATGTAACTGCTGCCAGCTTGAGTTTAATGTGGTATGCATTTTAAAGTTTAACCAAGCTTTCACCTTGATTGGTAAAAAATGAAAAGTTGCCACTAAGTGTTTTCTATTATCAAGGAATAATCTTCAAACATATTTAGGGATCTCCTGTAGTAATTTGCTGCCCAGCAGGAGTCCATCAAAAGTTAGGCTTTTCAAGTTGACAGAAGACTAGCAGCAAGCTACATGAGGAGGCATCACCCCTAATAAGGGAGGTTACTGAGATTTGAATTCATTTCTTCACGCACAGCTGGGCATAAAAATAATGAGTCTGAATTTAAAGAGCACCACCTCTTACACTGGTTTGGATAGTTACAGCACAGGCTCTTGACAATAGTTATGAAAATACATCTGGAATGTTGTTCAGTTCAGCTGGGGATCCAAAAGTTTAGACTGGTAAACATAACACCAAATCTGGGTATTCTGGACTACTAAACTCAATTTCATGGAAAATTTTGTTTCCAAATGTGAGAGGACCTACTAAAAGTTGCACCCTGATTTTGTGGCTTTATCAGATAAGGTCTTTGGTGCAGTGCCAGCCTGAGATGTTGGTGACCTCCCCTTCCTCTTCCTCACCACCCCATCTCTTCCTACTCTTACATTCAAACAAATTGCTGCTGAGGTGAACAGGCGCTGTTGTTCCTACAACACTGTGAATCCAATGAGGGAATCAATAGCGCTTCTCCAATGGTGTTTTTAGTAGGTAATTTTTAATCTGGGCCAGTTCCATGCTGTGTTTGCATGAAGGCCTGTTGTATAAGGGGAGCTGGACTAGCAGTGGCAAGTGGGGCAGTAACCCCTTAGCACTGCTGAGGTGGGGAGGCTTTGTATCATGAAACCACAGCTGACGGAAGGACTGCCAGAGGTCTGGGTGCCATTAAGCTCCAAAGGCACTGGGAGAGCCCTCTGTAATGCCCCATCCCTTGTGGTTTCCAGATTTGTACTCATTCGACACACAGTAGTACTAAGTTCAATACTTGACTATTAAGGTCGATTAAGTGACCTCATTCACAGAAGTGTAGCTCCTACTGATGTCACATTCAGGGTTAGAAGCCAAATTTCTGGAATTATTTTCCTAGTGCATGGGGCCAGGTTTGCCTTTTTGCAGATTGTCACCTGGCAGAAAAGGGATTTGTGCCTGCTTCAGGAAAATCCTACTAGCTGCTTGAGGTTTGAGTGAGGAGATTATCTCTGCTTCCTCACCTGTAAAAAGATAATTACACTGCCCAACTTTTTTAAGAGCCTTTGCATTTCCATATAAAATATACTACAGAGAGGCACTACATGAATTATTCAAGCTAAATTAAATTAATGAAGACTGTAGAAATTCAGTTGGTGTTGTTTCTTTTTTTTAATGCACTAGGTTCATATTCTGCAGTGGCCTTTGTGGTCTCAAA
Source organism: Sclerurus mexicanus (assembly GCA_013396755.1). NCBI lineage: Eukaryota > Metazoa > Chordata > Aves > Passeriformes > Furnariidae > Sclerurus > Sclerurus mexicanus. The sequence continues at coordinate 1,737,016 of VWZF01005177.1, read as the reverse complement.
ATATTCTGAAAGCAGAGCACTGTTCGCTCACAGCTCTGCTGAAAGTATTTTCTTCGTTGTCTGAAAATATATTAATTTAATTATTGACGAGTCTATTTGTGAGAGAGCTATTGAAGCATGACCAGCTCAGCATAGTGTTTTCTCTAACCAGAGACTGCCACAGGGAGGGAAGAATGGAAAGTCAATGCAATCTCTGTGAGACAGCAAAATGGATTTATGAGGAATTACTGGCTGGTTTATAATGAAAAAAATTATCACTTGGACAACAGGGTAGGATTATAAGGACAGGTCTTGCACCATCCAGGAAGGACCAAGACAGAACATGTACAATGTCACTCCAGGATGTCTTTTAAATCCTTTGCACCAATGCTTTTGGGTTAGCTGTGCTATCATCCCTGCTCTGGGTCTCTCTAAGCAGCCTCTCTCCCTTCCTCTGTCCCCAGGATGTCAGGAGATGCCTCCTGCATGAAATTCTGCAATTCTCACCCCATAATGTGAGATGTGAGGCTGCCAGCACTGGTCTTCTGGTAGCCTGCAACAGGAGTTTAACTGAAGTAAAAATATTATTTGTTTTGCCAAAAAACTGCACAGCTCTTAGTAGAATGAATTTAAGAGATGTGCCTTACACATTACATATGTACTCATATTTAACTTTCCTTTCTGGAGCATAGGCAAACATGGCATTTTCCCCAATATAGAGAACTGAAAGCTGGCTATCAGCCTGGTTCCCCTGATAAATTTGTATTTTTTTTTAACATATCTTTATCCTGTCAGCTTCTCCTGGCTTGCATAATCTGCTGCCCTTTTCTGGAATCTTGGGGCTGTTAGGGGCTCCCTTGAATGCAGGCTTGGCTACTGGAGAACTCTCCCAGCCTGGCTGGGTAGAGACAGACATTGTTATCCTCACTCCTTTGAAGCTGAATACCTGAGCCTGGCTTAACCAAGTCATTATTTTACTTTTCCTTGCTCAGATCTGTAACAAGCTCTTTATTGTCTGCTTTCAATTAACTCTACGAATTCAAGAGAGCAGCAGTAGGAAATGTGGGGAGGGGGCAAGAGAAGCTATATAGCATTAATCAAAAGTTCGTGCAGACATTTTTCCAGTTTGCCTCACTCTGTTACCATAGAATTCCACGTGATCCTGAAAACAGGATTCTTGCCTAGAGCCTATAATAAACAACCTGTCACCACTATGTTTCTGTTTATTTTAATTAACAAAGGGATAATTTCTGTCTGGCATGCAGCAGAGCGGAAAGGCAGGAGGTGACCCCGCTTGGCCATGCTACCCCCTTCCTGCTGCTTCAGTGAGGCTGAGTCCCAGTGCCAGGCAGTCCCTGTAGGCCCCTAAACTGTGCCTGGGGCTGTGGACACAGTTTGGAGATGGCCTCTGTCCCAGGATAGGGCAGGGGTTTTGTAATTTGCTGCTCACTACCTACCTATCTACCAGCCAAGCCAACACGTTTATGTTTTACAGAGACAGATCTCGGACCCAGACACACACTGCACTGCTGGAAGGGATGGAGGGACAAAGGGAGTGAGAAAGACAAAGAGAGAGATAAGAAGGGAGATAGAGAAGGAGACAGGGAGGGAGATAGGGAGGGAAGAGAGGGCAGCACCTGCTTGAGGTGAGGTTTTTATAGCTGCCAAGAGCATCCACTGTTTCTGCATCCACTGGCACAAAGATGGAGCTGAGTGCAGCCTATATAAAATCCAAAGGGAAAGGATGAGGTTCAGGGAGACCTAACTATCTGTTTTCAATGCCTTCTCCTCTTCTTTTTCTGGGTGCTGGTGTGTTTCAGGTTAAAAGCAACTGTGTTTTGGAGTGACTTTACTGAACCCCTAGAAGGAGGCAGACTGCCAGGGGAAGACTGTCTTGTAGAGCCCAGCTTAGGTAGGATTACTGTGTTTCCATGGCAAAGTAACATGGGGATGTGGCCCAGGGGTGGTAGGAGCACAGGCAGCACTATGAAGAGGAGTCATGTCTTGTCCTGTAAAGGGCTTCATGGAATCTTCTTGCAGGAAGCAGCTTCTGTATCTGAGGCCAGGCTGTGACCTGACTCACAGCATTTGATACCACTTGCTAGCTATGAGGATGCATGGGCTGTAGTGTGGCTCTCTAACTGCTGAATGCCCACAAGGGACTTTTATATTAGGGTGCAGTTACAGAGTACGTGTTTTCCTGTGCTCTGGTCCATGGTGGACATCTCTGAACCTGCCCAACACCTCAGCCACACTTAGCAAACCAGAACATAAAGGTATTACATTTTTGGAAACATCATGAATTTATTTTCTTTTATTTCACAAAATTAAATCCCAACCATTAGGAATGTGCCTACAAAACCCATTTGATATTTCAGTTTTGTTGAGGTGAAATATGAACAAACTGGTGAGCACATATAGATGTTCAGTTGGTGCTATCTGGTGAGGTAAGAGTGTTTTTTACTCTCCTTGTTTCTCATGCAGTGAACACAACAGAGTATGTGAGTTCCCCACACTCATTATTTGATCGCCTCCAAAAATAGATTCCTGCATATTTCATCCACCAGAAAACTTGGAGAGAGAGAAAAGACCTACTTTTCTTTCTTTTTTTTTTTTTCTGTCTGTTAAGCCTGAAGCCATACCATACTCTGAGCAATTACTGAACAGTTTTCATACTTTCTCCTGCTTTGCAGCGAGTCAGCTACATAGATGTCAGGGCCCTGAGGGCACCACGGACCTTACTGCTTCTGCCCAGCTTTTGCTGGGTCCACCTGGGGCCAGGACCCCCAGTTCAGCCCAGCCTAGGGCCATTAGTCCCTGCCCCACTGACACTGCTACAGTGCTGGCTGTATGTTGGGATACCTTGATTGTACATCACAGACTTGTTTTTGGTCCTGTCTCCTGCCCCCTCTCCTTTAGCTCCTGACGGGAGCTTCTGGATGGTCCCTGGCCCTTGCTCTTTACTTTCCATGTCATGGACTGCTGGTCGACCTTATTATAGCCACTGTCTCTGCCCTCTGTGGTCAGACCCTGTGGGTCAGCACTCCCTGGTGAGGGCATGGTCTGTGCTGCAGCCACCCTCAGCTCCCACCTCATGCCCCTTTGGAAAGAGCAGTCCCTCACTGAGGAAACCAGCACTGACAATACAAGTATGGAAAAATTATGTCAACAAACCACCTTAATCTTGCAGTACTCCTGTGAGCAAGCAGTAAGCACCATTGCCGACTCTGTGCTAAGTGGACAGAAAATGCCCACAGCCCAAGTCATGTGCATTGTGATGACTTTGCACAGAAGCAAGAGGGAAGGGATGGAGCTCAAACTCCAAGGTGTTCCTGTTTTGGAGCCACCTAAAATTCTTTAAAACACCTATTTAACTATCTGTAATTTTAGTATTATGACTTACTAATTATCTGTCTTGGGATAATGCCTGGTTCTTAGCAAATAAAAGGCTAACAAAGCCAGTCCTCTCAAACCTCTTCTCATTTGGTACTTGCTTCATTCTCCTGACCATCCCAAATGATGCTCTCCAGTTTACCTCTGATACTGGGTGTCAAAGTCAGTGTTCCATCCATGAGCTTGCAATTGCCCATCCATGGGGAGAAACTGCTCCCTTTGGCCTGTGGTTTCCCTCTGTATAGCACAGCCCAGCTGCCGACAAATCTGGGTCAGCCAGGCTCAATCCCTGCCCATTCACCCCCTCTCTGAACTGTCTCCAGTTGATCGCATCTTTCCTGAGGATGCTTAAAAATAACAGCAATGCCCACTTGTGGAGCAGATATGTCACGAGATATGATGTAGTTCCACACAAGGCATCATTTGGTGGATGTTGAGGGGACAGGGACAAGCCTTGAGGGTTCGATTTGCCTGCTGATGAAGTAAATTGTTTGTATATCTGTGAGATGATCACAAAATGGACACAAAGCTCAGAAGCAGCTTGCACAATACAAACAAGATAGTTATAATGATGACTGATCTTGTGACGTCACCTTGTTATTTCTCGTTTTTCCTAAGTATAGAAATGCTGATATTTCTTTGAAAAAGAGTTGCATACCTTATGAACAGGAGAGCTGAAGTCAGACCTCCATACCCTTCTTACATTTTATCATTTGTCAAAATAACATCTTGTAGAAGCAAGACTGTGACAAAACACAGATTTTCATAAATATTGCCTAAACTACACCCCTAACTCCCTCTGCTTTCTTTCATCCTCCTTTCTGTTTTTTTCTTACTGTCTTCCTTTCATCATTGCCATTTCTCCAAATCACTGGTCCTTCTTTTGGTTAATTTAGGCTTCTGAAATAGCTATGAAAAAACTTATTTTCCTAGAGAAAAATAGAATACTGACCCCAGAAAATAATTCTTTTCTAAGAACACTATCACTAGTATTTCAAATTTGTCAATAAAAAACTGACAAAGGGCAAAATGAAGTTAGCTTTTTAAAAGTAATTAATAGAAGTGTGGTTTAAGAAGAATATTATTGAAAAAGATGTATAAAAACATACACACATATATATATATTAAAGAAATCGTAACAGCAAAATATCTACTAACTCTAACTGGGAAACAGACATCAGGAGTATCAGATTCTTAGTCTAGTTCTTCCTGCTCCTTATGTGAGAGAATTTTTTCTTCAAAAATAGTTTATCAAGCACAAAGCAGATATTCAAATTATATTTGATTGCCCACAGTTTTCCCCACTGATACTGAGTCAAGGAATACCCAGAGGAATAAACTGAAACTATGAGGTGAAATGTGGGAAAGCACAGAGAGAGCAATTATGACTGCAGTATTAGAACTTCCATTTTGCATCTGCAAAATCTTGTATTTCCAAAGGTTTACTCTGAGGATGTGATTCTTTTGACTTAACTGTAGTCATGCAAGGCTGTCTCAGGTGCTGTAGAGTGTCACATGAGTCCTTAGGTGCTGGTCCAAGCTGTGTGGCAAGTTCTGTGCCATGACTTTCAGCATTATGCAGATGTTTTGTGTGCCTGAAAGTACCTAAGTTTCTCCGTTCAGGCACTGGAATTGGGAAAAAGTCAGTGGCAATCACACAAACTCCTTACATCTAAAAGGACTAGTGAAGACCAAGGAACTTTCAGACTTGTGTCTCTAAGCTTACTTTCTGTATCAGCAAATCATCTCAATAGTGCCATGAAGTGCAAAAGGACATCAATGTGTTATGGGCAATCACAGTGAAAGGCAGTCCCAGAGACTGCACAGCCAAGAGTGTGTCCTAACCTCAGCCCAGTGCCCCTCTGAAGAAGGGGAAAGTCACACTGTTCCTGCAGTAGCATAAGCCATGCCAGCCTGTTGAGCACTACACACAGTCCACCAGGAAATGCAACCCTGATACCTTGTTTATCTGCCAGAGGGTGAGAAAAGATGCTTATGTTGGTTACAAATTAAAATGTGTTTTAGTATTGCAGTGGTCTCTGGAGGGTTTATGGTATTCACCTATCATTATTGGTTAGCTATGTGTCCTGACATATGTCATGTGTACTTCAGAAAGCTGAGATTCCTGTTGTTTCCCGAATTCCTAACAGTAAAAACTATCTAATCTCTCATGGGACACCTGGATTTGCTATGCTATTCAGCAGTCACAAGTATTCCTCCTCAGTATTTCATATAATAGTGAGGGGATGAGCTACTACAACTAAATAAAAGAAAATGTTAGCTCATATTAAGAAACCACAGGAAGATGGTGCTTTCTTACTAGACACTTGTCTGCTTGTTTTGGAAATCCCACAACTTCAAAGAGACTGAGTGGGAATGACAAACTGGAAATATCCTTTTCTGCAAAAGGAAGGGACATATCCATATTTCATAAAACATTAGAATCCGGATTGTGAATGCCATCAGAAACAAAGGATGTGCAGTCTGTTGATTACAGATTAAGTTTGCTGACACATCACTCTTACCTGGGAATACTTAAGTCACCAAGAGATTAATGTCATCTTTAACAACCTAACTTACTCTAGCTGCTAATTTTTGCTATAATCTGCCCAGCAGCTGTATGTCCAAAGGTTTGCCTGCCTCATGTAATTGCCTGCTGGATGAGCAACTCAGGAATTTAAAGAAAGAGGAGAAAGGGGATTTTCAAGAGATCTGCTCAAGAGTGAATTTATCAATGATAACAAACTCCAGACTAATCTGTCTTGTACCTATTGTGCTTTTACTCAGTTCAAGTCCACGTGGTACATGGAGCCTAACTAAACCAGCAGAGGACATTTGCCCTACCAAGTTCACCAGCCTTAGTTTAGTCTGTACTTTTCTTTGAATGCCTTTTTCCATAGAGGGGACTATCGCATTCACTGTCAGAGAAACAACACAATCCACTTCGGAAGAACCTCACAGAGAAAAAGCAGATAAAATCCAGAGGGTTCATATGTCTCTCTACCAGGATCTATTCATTTTACACTGAAGAACAAATTCTGGATACCAGAAACTTCAGCTTTACTGTGGCCAAAACTTTTTCTGTAGTTTTGCTGACTCACCTCCATACTATAGGATTCACAGTAATAGTAGTGCTTGGGGCTGCCAGCAATGCAAATCTTCCAATGACAAAAGTTGCCTCCCAGGATAGAAAACTAGTATTTCATGTGTTCAAAACACTATGTGACCTCTTTTAATAGTTTTATTTCCATTGCCTTTGCCTTCTCTGAATGCCTTTAACACAGGATGGTAAACAAAGGCACTGGTTTCCTTATAAGAAGGCACTGTGCTTACAATACATTGTATTTATCTTCAAGCTTCACTGGGTTGTTTTGAGGGATGACCAGCCTCCCCCATACTGTGCTTTCTTTCTTTACTTTTAACATGGTTTTAGAATGATCAGTGTCTGCTTGCCCTCTCTCATTGTTTTTTCCTCACATTAGAATGTGCAGCCCTCTTTTTTTTTTTTATTTGCATTTGCATTTGTCTCTTAAGGTAAAAATATCCATGGATTTGGGAAGCATGAAGTCCTTTTTTGACCAGTTTTTAAAGGTGAGTATGACATAAATGTGATAATTACTTTCACAAGTCAAATTGGCTCAATTCTAGCTGATTACTTTTTTGAAGCCACGTTTCAATACAGCTCTGATCAGATCAACCATTTTCAATAGCAGTATTTTTTGCCTGTGTGTTATTTTAAGCTTATCATTACCATGGGATTTGAATTCATTTGGAACTCATTAATAATCAGTATAATTCCCTTTCATTAGAAATCTCTTATTGGAGTAACCACTTATTGTGACAATTCCCATGAAGTCACCGTCTTTGTAGATATACAGCTGGTGATGATGAAATAATATGTAACTTCATACTAAACTAATATTCCCCAAAATAATAAATTGCTTTAACATATTCCATGAATAGTTAATAGAAGATCAGAAGGATGAAAGGTACAAATAGATAATTTTCTTGGTTATCAGAATTCCCCTTTTCTGGTGTGGCACAGTAGAGGGATTTTATGGTGCATATATATGCATCTTTCTCTGCATAGTGTAATTCGTTTTGCCATGTATAATGGAACTCACAACATGAAACATTGACACGGAGCTGATGAAGACAGTGTCCTTCCCAACAATAACACAATGGCTTGGCAGTTCATCATGTCTGAAGAGAAGATTTTGTAATCAAAGACATTGAAGGCCTGAAAGAGAGAGGGTTAACAAAAAAAAAAAAAAAGCACCTTCTTCTTGGAGCATGGACTGCAATCTTCTCTGTTTTTCTCTAAACTTTCACTGAGCAAACATATTTCTATCTTGACCCTCTTCACAAGTTAGTGTTTTTGTAGAAATACTTGTACCAGGCTAACAAAGCTGTGCACAAGTATCCACGCTGCTCTCAAGGGGTGTCAGTATGTCACATTTCCCTGAACAATAACAGGCTGTAGAGCACAAAGAAATTTTAAGCAGCTTTGAAAAGATGTGGAACAATTCCCTTGCTTTGCATCTCTTCCAGGTGTGTAACTATTCCACTATGTGCCAGAAAACTAGCACAATTGTTCTGGCTAAATTTGGTAAGACTAAGAATTAAGAAAGAACCTTTTCTATAGCCACACTTCTGCTGATAACTTTTGAATTCTTTTCAGAAGATAAGGAGGAAAAGCATAGTCAGCTAAAGCTGAGTCTGGGACCAAAACCCCTTATTTGAAGGAGGATGAGGACAGGAACAAGGACATGTCCTATGAGCAATTAATTGCCTATTTTGCTGTCCAGCCTTGATACTGCATCAAGGATGGCGAGCATCTCAGGGCAAAAGTTTCTTTCAAATGTGTGCAATCACTGGTGGCATTTCTGCAGCTACAGATCTGGCCGTTTTTGCAAGAAAATCCTGACCCTGTCTCATAGTGCTTGAAGACTTCACTTTCAAATTACTTCTATCATTTCTTCTAGATCTGTGGCCGGATGCAATAGGAGGCTGTCATTCCTGTTGGCTTTAAATGTTGGCTTGATCCATGGGAAAATAATAGCTGCTGCACTAGGGGCTGTGCCAAAGTGACAATGACACTGTGCCAGGCAAAGGGCTGCAACTCGTCTGCCCAAATGCAATGTGGACAGCTCTCTGCAAACTGGTTGTCTAAACCACTCTTTGGCCCACAGCAATGAATCTTTTCTTTCTAAAGGGGCCATTCTTACGGAGTTCATCTCAAGTAACTGGAAGTACTAGTTTCTCTCTATGTACCGTAGCAAAAACCTAGCTGACACCTTGGGTGTCATAGGTGCCCTCTGGGAAGTACAGCCAGAAGTCAGTCCCATCCCTGATGACAGTGCCCCAGGACCTCGCTTTGGTTTTCAGCACGAGGAGACAAAGCTACTGATAAAGCAAAGTGTTTCCTTAAACTCTTTCACAGCTCAGATGCATCGTGAGGAAAGAGACCTTCATCCTCCTAATGAGCAAATGCGTTCAGAGCAAATGCATTCCTTGAAGGGTGTTAGTGCTTTCATCACCACTGGCTAATGAGCCTGAACTTGCACCTTATACTAGATACTAATCAGATTCCTCTTTCTGTGCTCTCTAAAGCACTGCAATTTGGGCTGCCAGCAGGCAGTGATGCCATTTAAAAATAACCACACGTGAATGTTCTTATTCAATATTTCTGTCACAGAAGCTGGCAAAGGTCTAGTCCCAGTCAAGACTGGGGCCCATTTTAGTATGCATTGCATTCTTAATTTCTTTTAAAGTTATTATAAAATTATTCCATCTACAAAATCAAATAAAAAGACCTTTAATTGAATAGTAACTACTTTTTCTATAATGTAATTTGATCTTTTCCCTCAAAATTTCAAATTACTTTAGGGTTGGTTTTTTTTTGTTTTTTTAGTCATTTGCACAATCTACAACACTTTCTTACTTTGCATAAATCAATTTTGCTTCTTGTTCATTTCATCACTTTCAAGGGGATTCTTTTCTGCTTTACTGGACTTAAATTACTCCTCTGGAGGAAGCAGTGTCATGACACGGCCAGCATCAAAATCTGCATAATGAAAGCAATTTTTTTCCATTTAAATTGGCACTCAAGAATATCACTGCTCATTAGTAGACTTTAGATCTTTTATTTAATTTTAAGTGAGAAAGACAATCATTCTTCCCCTAATACGAGTTTCTTGCATAAGAATTTATTCAGAGGCCTTTAAATTTATTGCAGTGCAAGTTAGAGGTCTAAATACCTTTGAAAAAAACAGTCTGTGTGGTTTGTAGAGTATTAACATTGCTAGCAAGACTATCAAAATTTCCAGGCTTGATCGGAGTGGTGGTCTGCCTCATCTGGTTTCTCCCTGGAGTTAAAACTGATCTGAGAAGATGGTTGAATAACGGATGGATTGGAATCACTTATGATGAAAGGGGAATTTCTGCTTAATTCCAGGCACTCAACAGATGCTTTTGGTGGTGATGATCTCAGATGAGGCTTAATATGAAATCTGTACTGAAACTTTTAACTGAGAAGAGTGCTCAGTATAACAGAAGGAGAGCTTCAGGAAAAAAAAAAAAAAAAAGAAGCTCTTAAGTTGGAAAGGGGTGAGATGCAAAATCTGTGTTGCTTGCCTCTTAGGTACTAGCACACAGCTGCAAAGCAGCCACATCTGTTTCACTAAAAGTCTCCAGGGCTATTTAGCCTTCCAGGGTAGATGCCCTAACAATTTTCCACAGTTTGAAGGCTTGATCGTTAATAATTCTGTCTTTATCTTTCATAGTTTCAAAAGAAATATGTGTGGGGGAGGAAGAGCAGTTCTTGCCCTTGGGCCTGTAACACAGCTGCAGCTTGAGCTGCAGCCTTCATCAGGCTCAAGACCCAGAGGCTGCCCACTGTTGGCTGCCTCTGTGGCCTTGCTCCAGGCTCCGATACGCCTGTCGTGCATGACTCAGCTCAGGCTTCCCCAGACAATGCTACTGATTTAATGATCGCAGGCAATCTGCCGTCTGCACTGACCTTTTCCATTCTGTCCTGTCACATTTCCTCGCAGAATACGTGTATTACTGGGTTTGGTCCAGTTGTCAAAAATAGCTTTCTCTTTCTTTGTGAGATGCAGATTATTTTCTTTACTTCACTTGCAACTCTGTGTTTCCGTTTGAATATTTTACAGGATCAAGTAGCAATGACATCTGCTTGCTTTTTGTGAAGTTTCCTGAGTTATGAATGAGAATTTGCTTTTGTCTGCTAAATATGATGATAAAGGGCATTTAAAAACTCAGAAGAAAATGTTGGTGCACTTATTTCTCCTAAATCAATGTGCATTTTCTAGTCATTGGCTATTTCATTGTCATTGCTGTGAAGTAGATGGAACAAAATGGAACAAAGTGAACACAGGGAGCCTCTGATAAGAAAATATATGTTTCAGAAATGGCATGAGAGGTTATGTTTTGGTAAAATTTATGAGAGACTTTTTTAAAATTACTTTCCCAGTTAGTATGTATAATTCCAAAACACATGCCTTTGATTTTAGGAATTGTCAGAGGAAATGAATAATTTCCCCACAGCTGTTGAATGTCTTGTTTGTCTTACATATTTGGTGCCAAATAAAAAAAAATCTGTATATATAAAATTTCTTTATGCTAAAACTTGAAAATTATTTACATGCTAGAAAAGTGGAAAACACAGTGTGTCCTTTTTATTGCAAGACATATTAAAAACAAAACTTCTGTCTGACATGTTTCAAGGTACACATTTCTGGTTTTTTTCCATCAGTCTTTCCCTAATTCCTTGCTCTGCTGCAAAATAAACATAAGATCAAAGTAAATGCTTTTGACCCTGGATCAGCATTATTTTCTACTTCATTTTTCGATGTGTTTCAAACTACATACCTTGGTTGCTGAGATGTATAACTGAACAGAATTAATTCTTTTTGCAAAATGTATCCTATTTATCCAAATATCTTTTGAGAGCTGCATTTGTGATGGCACTCACATTTTCTGCATTCATGGACAAGATGCCTGGAGCTGGGGTAAGAGGAGAAGAGTGAGGATAGTGATTGTCCATTATTTGGACACTGGCAGGATGAAGAGGGGGAAGCTTCACCCTGTGTTGTTTCCAAGCAGTTACTGGATAAAATGGTTAGTGCATGTAAAGGCATGGTGTAGCTTGGACCTAAATTTTCCATTTCTTTGGTGACTATGCCAAACCCTTGGCAAGATGGGTATAGCCATGGTATTGAAAAGCAGGAACCTTGCCCAGCCCTTTGCATCAATGTTGGTAAAGCATAGATACACTGCACAACACTGACCTGTGGATAGAGACACCTGCCAAAGAGATGTTGCTTTCTTATCAGCATTTTCTTTCTGTCATCCTTGAGTATTATCCTGCTGACAGTACTATCTCTAGGTACTCCCTGTTCAGGGTGCTCTTTCCTTAGACTCTAACCCTTTTGAAGCCCTGTACAAGAGAGAACAGGGTTGGTGGTTCCCCTACTTGTCTATACTTGAAAACATTGAATTTCACTGTTTGAGAATTTTTTTTCCTTCTACTGTGCCTTAGGTTTTCTGCGAGAAGAAAATGATTTGACCATTTTATGCCATTATGAACAGCAGATCCTTGGACAAGCAAGAAGGACAGCATACAGCAAAACAGCGAAAAACCTACTGCAAAACAGTTATGAACTTGTTAGAGCTGGAGCTCCTATGGCAGGATGGAAATGTCCCTGTCTGTCTCAAGTCAACTGATCACAGCAGTCGAAAGCCAGAAAGAGATCTTGCTGCACTTCAGTCAACTATGTCAGACTCTAATATTTGTTTTTATCCTTCTATGTGCATTAGGTTTTCAAATAAAAACAGTGAGCATGCTCTTCATCCCAGGAGTTTTCACTGTAATGGGTTGTTAACGAGCTATCAATTACTTATGCAAAAGAAAACACACACATACAAACACATTACTATGCCTTAGCTGAAGGTTGTCTGTGTTTAAATGTTGGGGGCATTACCTTCCTCACTTGGGTTATTGGCCCTCCATACATCTTTGTCTGCACTCACTCTAATACACAGTCCAGCATGTAACACTTCAAGGAAGATTGTATATCTGATGATCATATACTCGTGCTCTAATCTTACGCAACATTGGCAGTTCTCTGGGTAAGTTGATATGTAGCACTTCTCTGCTATCAAACAGTCCCAGTGTATTATCAATCCTCAAGCTCTCTTGTGAAGCACACTGGCTGTTAATCTTATTTCTAGAGGCACCGTCTCCTCCTTGACTGTGGATTCTTGAATTACAATGGCTAAAAAGCATTTCTGTCCATTCACAAGAGGACCAGAAGCTAAACTTTCTTCCATCCAGCCTTTGTCATCCACACAGTGAGGACTGATCATTGTCATGAGCTTGACCTCATAATGAAATCAGTGACCTTGAAGGTGGCACTGGCAATACAAATCCTCTTGTTCACCCCAAGTTTAGAAACCGTTTGCCTGAATCCTTTGATCAGCTTCCTCATGAATGAGGAGCCCTCAGCAAGACCTGCCTGAACCACTTAAGTCTCTCCCTCCCATATGGTGCAGAGGAAGCATTTGTGTGGCCCGGGAGTATCAGGACACAGATTGCTAAGCTCAGTCCTGGGCTGCTATGGATCCTTTTCTTTCCTCAGGCTCCTCTCCTACATATTGCACTCACCATTAACCCTGTAGTTGTGCCCAGGGTATTCTTCAGACCACGGGCCAACAGCATCCTACCACTCATTGCCTTCCCTGCCCAGTCTTCTTCACTGTCATCTGCCAGAGCTCCCCACTCCTGTGCTGCCTGAGCACAGCAGCACACAGAGGTGCTGGTGATGGAAGTGAAAAACAAAGAGTGTAAAACAGTATAGAAAGCAATGTGCAAATGTAAAGAAAGTTAAAACTGTAAAACAGTATAGAAAGATTTTTATTTTAAAAAATGTGTTGCTTTTTTCCTGTTCGTGTGTGCATACATATTTGTATGTGTGACTCAACCATGTCAAACAAGCTTAACATGCTGGAATTAGCCAGGCTGCTAAGGGTTAGGGTATTTATGAACTTGTTAAGAGATAGGAACATTATGCGCTGTTCACAATGTTTAATTTTAACTGCCAGGCTAGAGAGAATCTTTGATTACATTATCAGTTTATTCTCATTGAATGTTAGTTGTTGCTTTTTTTTTTTTTTTAACAGCACTATTTCTGTGTTAGAAAAGATATTTCTCCTAATTGACTCAAAATGGAGGATTTTAATTAGCCAGGCTTTTCACGCAGAGGATTCCAGCTGCTGAAATCCTGGGACAGTATAGGGTTAAATGTCAGTCTATAAGATTAATGACTTAACTGAAAACATTTTATCACAGATACAGAAAATAAATCCCCTTCTCAGAGAGCCACAAACCGTGTGTGCCATTGAGGAAGGGAACTGCACAAACCAATAAAATCTGATTGCTTCTGCACCAGCAAACAGCAGCGATAAGACAAAAATCATTATAAGGATCAAAGTTGCTGAGTTCCTCAGCCAGTGCTGATGCTGTGGGGCTGAAATATGAGGTGTGCTGCCTAACCAGGGTGACTTTCTCCATAGAAGCTCAGAGCCTGTGCCCTGAGCTGGCTTTCACAGCACAGGAAAGGAAGGATATGTGCTTTCATGCTGGGTTTATGTGAGTGGGAATATTCTGTGTTGCTGCAGCAAGAAAATAGGTGCTGGTTTTTATCCAGAGTTTAAAGCTCAGGTTTGGATTCTCAGAGGCTGCTGCTGGGATGGACATGATGTGGACTCTGAGCTTCAGAACCCCAGCCAGACATGTATCAAATTTACAGCAGCTCTGAATTAAGCCTTAGGTGTTTGGTTTTTTTAAACTTCCATTTTCTCCTCCTTTCTTAAAAGTGAAAAAGCTCCCACCACCTCACCTTTCCCCACATGCTTTCCCCTTCCTTATGTGATTCAACACATAGCTGGCTGTGACTAATAACATGCAGAAAACAATGCACCTACTGATTGACAGTGGCATTCGTAGAACATGCAGGAGCAAAATAAACAGAAATCTCTCCTGGAGCACAAACATTTAGAAGTGATGAGGATCAGTGCACTGAGTTTTGCACAGATGTTTGGCTGCATGAGTTTTAAGGCTTGCTTGCCTACAGGTAAGAAAATTAATTTGATGTTTAGATTAGGTTCGTGTCTACACACTGTAAGTATGGATTTAGTGGCTTTTTGGCCAGAAATGAAATCAAAGATGCTCAAACCCACAACCTTTAAAATGTTCTCTTTTCCAAGACTAAATCCTTGGGGTTTTAATTGTTAGACAGGGAAAACTTTGTTTTGATGAGGACAGAAAAATAACACTCTTCTACCCACAGAAAATTATATCTTGGCTGGGTGGGTAACTCCTCTGAAATTGCTGCCTCACTGGCAGCACATTGACCTGCTCAGGAGAAGAAATATAAGTCCCTCAGGGCAAGAAATGAATCATCTGACGTTACACTTTTAATTTTTCAATGCAAGACTGCTCTGTAGTTTTGCAAAAGTAGATCTCAGTAGTAGGACCCATCTTTATTTTATCAGGCTGCAGGGCATAAATTCCTCATTCTCAAGGAAGGTCCTGTACACCAATACCATGGACATACACAAAATATCCACCTACTTCAAAAATATTAGGCTGCAAAAACCAAACACTGAAGAGGCAATGTGGTGGTTATTTGTACAATTTTAATTCCATCCACTTTCATGACTGTTGTGGCACAGTCTTACACAACCTTTCTCACTTGGTCTCTTGCACTGTGAAGTACATGGGAGAAGGTAAGACACTCATTGAACAGAAGGTCAATATTTCATTTTAGTTCCCTTTTTCTCCAGTTTGTAGCCCCAGGCCTTGTCTATTTTTCAAACCAGTTCTGAGTAAAGATTTGTTTATTTTCCCATGTCCTTTTCTTTAGCCTTATTATTTATTACTTCTGACTTCTTCAGACACTTCCATGAAGATACTGCCTCCTTTGGTGTGTGGAGGATGGAGGCACTGAGACATTAAGGTCAGGGTGCTGTGTGCCTGAGTGAGCTGCCTGGACCTACTTTCCCTTGAGCAGCACAAACAAGAGTAGTTTAGCTGTTCAGGACATGGTTCTGTCATGGAGGGGAAAAGAAAAGGTAGATCCTATAGAAAAAGGGTGATGTCAAATTCTTGGCAGTAGGCTTAAGTGACTGGACTTTGCAGTGATGAAGAAAAATAATGGAAAGATGATTCAAGAACCAGACTCCAGCTGGTACTGCTGCGTTATGGAGTGCCTGTAACAGAAGCTCTGCCAGGTGTCAGCTGCCCATATGCACTGGGGAGGGCCAGGCTGGGCCATGTCATAGGAATTTAGCCTGTCCTAGTGCGGTGCAGTTTTTGCTTCCCAAGAACAAAGCCTGTGCAAGAAGACTAGCGCTACCACACAGCCCTGCACAGCTGCCTGTTCCTGTCACAGCTGAAGGGTCTCCTCTGTCATGTCTCACCAACAGGAGATCCGCACTGCAAGGGGTAAAGGAGCAGCATCGCCTTGTGTGGCAAGGGTCCAGCTGGGACATCCTGGGATCCCAATTCCCCTGTACTCTTCCCTGAAGTAATGAGCTGTAAGAAGGAATTTTCTTTTTATAGAAAGTTTCACAAAGGAACGACATAAGTTCCTTGGTTCTGCCTTTGCATCCCAAAATATACAACTTTCTTCCTGGTACTGTATGATCTTCAGTCACCATACAAAAATAAATTATTTGCAGGAGAATGAGAGCAAGCTGAAAACTTATTTATCACTCAACCATTATATTGCGGTTGATGATCAAACAACCTGTGAAGCTGAGATAATTTTCTTCATCTTCAAGTAGCCACTGGAAAGCCTCATTACATGCCTGAAGTTGCATTGCTTAGCAACAACATTTCAGAAATTCAAGTTATCAGCATGATCACTAATAAGACGGTAAGCTGCAAAAGAATCCTGAATAAACTAGATTCATTTGCATTTCAAAATAAATGAGAGTAAATGTCAGATTGTGTTCTGGAGTATATGAATTCTTCGTAGCATAGATATGTTGCATTTACTCAAGCATTTGTACAATAGAGACAAACCTGAAATGTTTCTAAAATTTTATAAATACAGCATATCTCTGGGCTCCAGATATTTTACGACTCTTCAACTGTTAACTTTAGCTAAAGAAGTCTGCTATCAGCAAAACATGTTGTCAAAGTGCGGCACACACAAGAACAATCAGAAGTGTTATTTTCTATGGCAGGACACAAGTATGAATGAAGAAAAAGGATACAATAAACATGCTGTAATGTACAAGATCCATTTGAAAGATCATTTTATTTATAAAACCATAATTTGGGAACACTTTTTCAAACTTTAAGAATACTTGGGGAAGAAATTTGTCAAATGTTGTATGAAAAGTCTTCATGGCGTTTGTGTAAAAATGTAGACACTTAAGAGCAGCATGATTCACAAATCCAGAGTAAATCTGCAAGGTTTCCGTGGCCCTGGATTTCTGGTGAAATGTACAGAAAACAGAGTCATGAGAGTGCTCAGTGGAAGTGAAGTGAATGATAGCCCAAGCTTATCAGTGGCATGTTGCCTTTCTCACCTGGTCATAATATTGAGCTGATCAGCAACCAAGAACAAAAGTACCTGTCAGTGACCATGAAGCAGGTGTTTTGAACTTGTCTTCATTTTGCCCACAGAGGATTGATCTTGAAACATTTCCTCCATTCATTCACTCACAGGAATAGTATTTGGGGGAGAAACCCCACTTATTCCCATTCCTCTAGAGGCCAGCCTCACTTTCTTGGAGGGCAGAGACATTGTCTTACTTACCTACTATCTAGTAGGCTCCTTCTCTAGCCAGCATTTGTATGGATATTCAGGCATTTCTGAAAGATGCCACCTTCTATAAGTGTAAAATCTCTTTGGCTGCAGAGGAAGCCTCCTAGCCATCCTTGACTCATTGCTTCCAAATCAATACAACTAGAGGAGATTGAATTTTTTCTAAGAACACCACTGGGACAAACAAAGTCACAGCAGTTCTGAGACAGTTCTGAGAGCAGGGTGCACAGGAATTACCTTAGAAGAGAAATAAAGGTGTGAGGGGAGGCAGGCGGACAGGAAGAGTATCCAGGGGGAAGGTAACCCATGAACCTCACCTAGCCCACCACAGCAGGACCTTTCAGAGCACCTTCTTTCCATAGATTCCCTTGCTTTATGTAGGACCCAGGACACAGAATGAATAGTATTCACACAATCAGCAGTTGAAACTCCTACTTATAGTTAGTAAATGCTAATCTTTATTCATATGTGGCATTAATTACTAGTTTATTCACTGTGGTTAATCTCAAGGATTTTGCAAGATATCTTTCCAGAGTACTTGCGAGATGCAAAGAAAAAGAAGTGGATAGTCAAGTTTTACTGTTGGGAGATTGAGGCATGGAGACATTAATTGGGATGCCCAGCCTGAGAGGTCTAATAGGTGACTTCTCAGAGCTCTCAGCTCTCCTGTGTTCAGAGCACTGCTTATCTCTGTTATGAATTCTCAGCACTTCTCCAGTCAAGTGCAAGATCGCAAGCTTAGCAGTTGGGGATTATCTGTGAAAAGTTTGCCTTCAGAATCTTGCCTTTTCTTAATTGGACATGTTACATAGGCATAGAAAAAGACAAGGCTACTGACCCTCTTTACACCACAAGTCCCCTTTTGCATCCTGACTGAGAGATCTTATTCCTTTAACAGTGCTAATATCTGTACTTGTACAGCCTTGTATTTTTACAATTCCACCCAGGATGAGTTAGATATGTCCTTCTCCACTTCCTCCCAAGAAAAGAAGAAGAGTTATCCTTCAGACTTTCTTTTAGTATTAGTTGTCAGTAAATAAAGACAAATTCCAAGCCAAGTTTTCTCTGGTCTAGAGGTCATTCAGTGGGAGAGCTCTTTTCCCTGGAAGGGAAGATCATGAATCCAAATGACAGGAAAACACATCTGAAGGAGAGAAAAAGAGCACGACCTTGGAAAAGAGACAGAGGTGAAGTTGTTTGGATACTTCAAGAACATGAAGATGCATATCTTAGATGCTATACTTCTTTCAAAGACCGTTATCAAAACATTTTTTGTAAAGCACAGAATTATTGGTTTGCTGTAATATTCAGGTCTTTTCCAACCTAAAGCTGCAGCCTAAAGTTATTTCATCCTGCAAGCAGATATGATTAATTTTATATTTTTTAAGGAAAAAAATGCATGTGAAGTAGTTTTCCTCTTTATTTCAAAGCCTAATGTTGGAAATAGTTTGGAAAATGCTATAATTTTGAATACTCTTACATTTTGACACCCACACACAGCTCTTCTGGCCTGCAAAATAAAGTAAGAATGAAAAATAGCTCATTCTAAACTTCAGTCATGTTTTATGCTGAAAATAAAACATGTGGACAACCTTATAATTCTTATAAATAATGATTCTATGGTCCAGAGCAATAAATTTGAAAACTGTGGTTTATGATAATGTATTCTGCAGTGACAGTAGAAAAATAGGTCATCATTTTGAAAAGGAGAGAAGCTATCTGTCATGTGGAACACACTAATAGGAAGTTTGAAATAGTTTCAGAGGCAGTTAGTCCAAGATGTTGTTCTTGTGACCCCCATGTTCCCAAGCACATGTGAATGAAGAGCTTGTGGTGTCCACTGTGCAGGCAGAGTTACTGCATATTTTCCATCTTAAGACTTGTAATATTTGGTGTTAAGAATCTATCTATCTATCTATCTATCTATCTATCTATCTATCTATCTATCTATCTATCTATCTATCTATCTGTATCACAGAACATTGATCTGGANTCTATCTATCTATCTATCTGTATCACAGAACATTGATCTGGATGCCATTAACCAAACCACATGAGTTTTACTGAAAAAAAAAAGGAAAAAATAAACAAAATAAACAAAAGAAATGTGTTCAAAGAGCAGAAGGTACTGTTGTTAGCTATGTGAAAGGCATGGTTGGCTGCAAATTCCTGCAAGGTACAAGCTACCACAGAGCAATGGTGACTTTACTCAGTTAAACACAGATGCCCCAATAGGTTTAATTTGCCAGTTTTTCAGGCAGATACCTAGCACTTTGGTGGCTGGACTTCAACAAAAATCTGTGGATTATAGGGAAAAGTGTGTTCAACTTGTACCTCGCCATTAGCACTAGGTGAAGATGGTCAAATCTCTGGCAGAATTTGGTTTTACATTTGTCTACAAGTCTCAGTGATATGTTTATCTCTGCAGATGGAGGGTGTGGGGGGAAGCTCAGTTCAACACACCTAGGGCAGAATGCTGAGCCTGTGCTTTAATAAATATGTGACACAAATCCTTTTCCAGCCAGACAAAGGCAGAGTTTTCTTCATCTAATTTGCTTTCCAAATTGTCATTGTCTGATTCATTGCAGTCTGATGTTTTATTTTTTCTGTGATAATTGATTTATATGTCTTATCCACTTTATCATTAAGGTACAGAAGAGGGATTCACCAAATCTAATTTTATTATGCTTTTGTTTTACTATTTGCCCTTCCACATTCTCTAAAGCAGCTACTTTTCAGCAGAGAAAATCCTTCTCAGACTTTTCCTCGCTCTCAGCCTTGTTTATCTTTACCCAGCTTTCCTGAAAGCGCACTGCTTATTCAGTATCTCAGGAATAGTCTGATCTCCACATAAGCTCACAGTAATTGGCCTCCAACAGCCAATTTAACAAGTTCAGTGAAAGTCTTGCATTTCAACACTAAATTTGAAATAAAAGGGTTAGTGGCGAAGTCAACTAAGAGCTGTTTCTTACAAAAGTAAGCAAACGGAGTTATCATTAGTTGACTTTGCCTCAAATAGGTGCCTGTAAAAGGTCCAATAATAAATGTGCATCATAAAAATTGTTCTTGAACATTGAAAAGGGCAATTCTAACCAGGAAAGAAGGACCTCTGCTCACCAGCAGTGCATATCAGAAGGATGGTGGTCTCCATCAATACTTGCTGCTTATCTTGTATACAGCCTTGAGCAAAGAGTGCTTCCAGAGGGGGCTATTCACTGCCCTAGCCTCAGACATTTCTTTGTTCTGTAGCAGCAGTGCCTGTACTCCTCCTTGAAATGAAATGACTGACGGCTGTTTTGTTCATTCCATTAGCTCTTCCTGTAAAAAGATTTATATTAAGAGCCCAAAGGTATTCTTGCAAAGCTCACCTGGCAGGAATTTCCAGTAAAAACTTTTACAGAGGTAATATTGCTGAAAAAAGAGGCCCATCACACAGTGGGATTGTGCTATGACTGAGTCATGGTCTTGGTTACCCCTGGGGGTACTGGTGGATGAAAGGCTAGACATGACCTGGCAATGTGTACTCACAGTCCTCCAAGAAGGAAAACAGGAAGATGCACTGGTCTTTTATAATGGGAAAACCCAAAGGAGGAAGGAGTTGGAGGAAAGAAATCCTTGATAGCAAACCTGTTACAGACTTCTATGTTCTCTCAGTCAAACAGTGGGAAGGAAACAGGACTGAAATAAGTCTGGGAGTTTCCTAACCCCAGGCACTAACAGCAGCCTACTCAGATTTGTGGTTTTATAGATATTTATAGTATTTTTTGCAGTTGCAAAATGAATATTGTGAGATTTCAAATTTCTTAGTATCTGGCCTTCAGATGTTCTCTAGGACCAGAATTCATTCCAACTTTTATTAGTTCAGCTTTACACTGGTCTATTTAAAAGTTAAGTTATAGAAATTTCTTTTGACACAATATACAGTAGTACATGGATGCCAAAACAATACCTTAAAAATAAATATTTACTGCTTTACAACAACATCATCTCAGTTATATTGGGAATGCCTTTACTTATGTATGGAACTGGGCAGGTGAGGCTAGATATAAAAATCTGACTGGGTTGAGAGGAAGTTGTTATCAGTGCCAAAAGAGCTTAACAGATAATTACCTCATATTTTTTTCAAAACTATACTAGACTACTCTATGGTGAACCTGAACATGACTGCTAAAGAATGCAAGCTGCTAATAATATTCATTTTGACTGTTTTCTCATGGCTATCTTGCGGTCTGACTAATAGGACCTCCAGGGATTTTGGTGTTACTGCATGGATTTCCCACACAATATATGGAACAGGTTTGATTTTTTCCAGAGTGCAGATGGCTTTAGTTGTTAATCTCTGCAAATTCCCACTGACCTCTTGTACGTGCACAGTTCTTTCCTTAAGAACTGGTTCAATCTACCTCCTCTGTCATTCCTCTTGGAGCAATTGAAAGATGTTTTAAGCTATTCTGGAAACAGACTTTTAGTGATGGGCTCAGTCCCAAGAAAATAAGAATCTCCTCCTTGTTTCCCTGTGTTTCTCCCAGGAAAGGCAGTTTTCTAGCCAGTGAGAAAATAAAGGGTGTGGGCGTTGTGGTGTAGGGCACAAAAATACTTCAGAAAATGTAATTTAATGTTCCAGTTCCTACTTCAGCAGATGCTATCTTCTTGGTTTTCACCTTATTCTGTTTCTGTCTCAAATAAACTATACTTTTTCATTATCTTCTAGTCATCACTCCACTGAAGACTAAAATTCACTGTTTCTGTATCATTTGTATACACATTTTGAGGGTGGGGACTGGAGGGGGGAGGTGATGGTAAAGGGATGGAGAGAGTGTGCTGCCTTTTCTCCTGAGAAGATAGTTTAAACCATTTGCTACAAAATTATTATTCAGGTAGCTCCCCAGGAGCCATGTCTATCCTTCCATATACCCCAAGCACAGACAATCCTTTTACTATTTCACATAGGAGACTCTTGAGCTCCATCTTCTGGAAAATGTGGGACAAACTTGCTTTTCCGAGCTGGTACCTGTGAAAGCTCGGCGGGTTTCGGGCAGTGGCCAGCATAACCTGGCGGAGCACCACAGGGCAGATGTGCCCAGGCTGTCACCCAAGGCAAACACCCTCCTTGTACCCCCTTTTCCCATGTTCTCGAAGGACAATAAAAACTTTTGCAAGGTATTTGGAAAATACAAGTACAGATCCAAGTCAGGTACCACCCTGCAGATTGCTTGGGTGAAAAACCTTTGTGATTATTTTGATATTAACAATTGTGTCATAGCTGGTGGAAACAGCCTCACAGACCAGTTGCTCTCAGCTTGAACATCGGCAAGAAAAAAATTTCCCCAAGCCAAATATAAGAGTGAATAAATACCTTTCATTGTGTTTTTCAGCCTTTTGGATGTTTTCTGTTTTGGCTCCATTGAGGTGCAGGTGATTTAAGCATGCCTGGCCAGCACTGACAGGCTCTTTCTCTTTATTACAGAAGAGGCTGAATCAACGCTTCACATTAAACTCTTACCTTGAACTCCCTTACTCAGCAACCTGACTTTTTGTGCTGATTTCAAAGCCACACCATCAATTTTAAGAATTTTGCTTTGTTTCTTCTGGACCACTTCTCCCAGGCCAGAGTGAATGCAGCTTCCCTCCAACCCTGCTCTGAAATACTGCACAGATGAGCAATCCAGACTGAAATGGTGGCACTGGCTTTGCCACAGCCTGCTCCCTCAGGGACCACTGCATCATCAATCCTAAGGTGGAGGAATGGAGGGGGAAGATGGTCTCTAGGGAATCCTGAAGGTGCTTTGGTGCCAGTTGGTTACTAAAACTGTTTTTTGCTGATTCTGCCCCAGAAAGGGACATTGAAACAGGACCATCCTCCTCATGTATGGAAGGTCCAGCATATGTCGAGTATAAGGTGAGCCCCCATGGATTCTCAGGCATTTTGAACATTTGTTTTCTCCATGGCACTGAGTGCTGAGGTGTGCCTTGCCCCATGAGCACTCTGTAGAGCCACAGCTGAAGTACTGCTTGGGAGTGCAGCAGCAGCAGAGCAGGCAACACTGAACCTGATAGGGAATGAGAAGAATCAGGAGAATTGTAGAACACTTTTTGTGGTCTTCAGCAAGATTCTCAGTCCTCCCCTTGGGCCATATTTGGAGAAATGCATTTTCATTACTACAGTTGTCCCCAGAAGCACCAAAACCTGAAACAAGCACACCAAAAAGGGTTCATTACTGCCCAGAAGTACAAGAGGAAAGCTGGATATGATATGGGCATCTGTAAGTGGAGAAATGTTACATCCTTACTAGGATAAACAGAGTTGTTTATGGCCATTTAAGAATAGGCAAGTTTTTATTTTAAATACTTCATTTTTCATAGGGACTGGGTAGGGTCAGGAGGGAAACTTAATGCCTTTAAAAGAAATATGGATCAAAAATTCCATTGAATCCAAGGCAAATTTAGGTTAGTGCGGATGTCACGTAATCCAATTTCCTATTCAAACCAGAGTCAACTTCAAAGTTACATAGGGGTCCCAAGGTTACGTGGGAGCTTGTCCAGTGAAGTGTAGCAAATCTTCAGGGTTAGAGAGACTGCACCCTGCCTTGGCCCTGATTCCAACATATGACACACTTACTGAGACTTCTGTTTTCACATTTTTCCTGTGTGTGGGTAGAGAGTCCCTTGGTGTAGCTTGGGACTGTTATATCTGGTCCTATCAACATACATCTCTCAGAAGTCTGTCTGTGTCTTCTCCATGGCCCACTATTATTTTGTAACTTAGTTTCAGAAAGCACTCCTCTTCATTCAGAGGAAAGAAGTGGAGACATCACAGTAGCTAGGATAACAACTGCACTGTCATCTTGAAATGTTTTATTTTCTTTCTGTAATTCTGGGGGGGAAAAAAAAGGGCAGGGGGGTGTTGTGGACACAAAAATGGAAAAAAGCAGTACTTTCACTGCCTGAATGTCAACAACAGTAAAACTTAAGCTTACCTTCAGCCTCAGATTAATTCAGTGCTTTTATTCTCAACAACACTATTACAGTAGTATTTTGAAGATAACTCTATTTCCACTCACCAACCTGGGGGGACTAAAGCTCTTCTGATACAGGGTGCAGACACTTGATCTAATACTAGAAAATCCTCTTGCATTGCTGTGACTTGAACCCTTCATGAACACACATGAGTTCAAGAAGAAATCATGGTGCCACTGGGTCCCCCTTGTTAGAATGCATTTAGTTTAGAATGGATACTCACTGTATTTACATTAGGTGTTTTATTCTGATTTAATGTGATCAAGTTGTCTTATGACAAGTTTTTGCAGAAATAGAAGAGAAATATCTGAAGTTATGTCTGAAAACTGAAATGAAGGGAGGCTTTTTTGAAAAGAGTTCATTGATTGCATGGGTACAGAAATCCTGTACTGAACAAGTTCTGGATGTCTGCAAAAAATTTAACCCATTTGGACAAATAACCTCTGCATTGCAAATAAACACCACAAGATTTTCCTCTCAAAGGAGGGAAGGAAAAGAGAAAAGAGAAGTGGGTCTTTACAAAAGTACCATCATACTTTGAGGTTACTGACAGGAAACTGTCTAGCCCCTAACAAGACAGGGAAAAACAAGTTTGTCTGAGAACTGAGACACAAAGCACATTCTCTCTTTTCAATTAACCAAATGCAAGGATTAGATTTTCCTTCTTCCCCATTTTTGGCAACATTCCCCCAAACTAGGAGCAGTTAAGCTGATCAAATTTCACACAAGTTCTTCTTGGCCCCCCAAGGCGTTCCTCTAATGCTCTCATACCCACAGGACAAGATGCAAGTGCAGCATGCCTGGGCAGGGGAGTGCTGGAGAAGAACTTCATCCTTTCTAGACATGCTAGAACTATGGTCTCATGTCCTACTTCACTTTGTTTTGTCCTTTGGATTCCTAGTGTTGGCTAAGTATATGTATGTAGCCCCAGTACAACCATACCATAAATGCTATTAACAAAATGTTCTTATTTTCCTGGCGCCCCCAGGACGATGGGATAAAGGAAGCCCTGGACAAAACACTGGTTGAAGGAAAGGATGTCATTACTCTTCCCCGCTCTGTAAGGTACCCAGCAGGGGGTGCGGTCCTCCTCCCTACATGCAGCTGCACAGCAAGATTATGCAAGAAGGATATGGACCTGCTGGAGCAGGTCCAGAGGAGAGCCATGAAGATATCTACAGGGTGGGAACACCTCTGCTACAAAAACAGGCTGAGAGAGTTGGAGAAGATTCCAAAGTGACCATATAGCAGCGTTCCAGTACCTAGAGGGGGCTTACAAAGAGAGCTAGAGAGGGGCTTTTCACAAGGGTGTGCAGTGACAGGGCAAGGAGGAGTGGCCTTAAATTGAAAGGTTTAGGTTAGATATTAGAAAAAAATGTGAAGGTGGTGAGACACTGATACAAGTTGCCCAGAGAAGTTGTGGATGCCCCATCCCAGGGAGTGTTCAAGGATGGGGCTTTGAGCAATCTGGTTTAGTGTTTCCATCATAGGGAGAGTTGGAACTGGATGACCTTTAAAAGTACCAACACAAATTTCCAACACAAATTATATGATTAGATTCTTTTATTAAAATGCTAGCAGTCTCCCAAATAAAACAGAAGCTTTCCTTTTCCTTCTAAAAGGCACACTATTGATCAAGAGTGCAAGGAATGCTGACAGATTAGAGTGTCTGGGAGTAGTGTTGGGAAGGGCAGGCAGTGGTGGGTGAAAGGGAGAGGAAGAAAAGCACTGTAGCCCTGGGGTGAGGCGGGATGGCCCCAGAGGAAGCCGGCCCTGGCAGAGGAGTGGGGCCAGGGGCTGGCAAACCTGTGAAGATAGAGATTGGTTTCTGTGGCCTGCCCTTAGGGAATCGTGTGCCTCCCATGTTCACTTGTGGTAGTGGGACAGCCTCAGGCAGAGGGCAGGCTGGGAAGGGCCTGCTCACAGCTCCTCCGAGGGATTGCCTGTCTCCTACAGTAGCTCTGGGATTCTGTAATGAAGACCAGGAGAACTTGCACCACTGTGTTGTCTTTCCCATGCCCAGCCAGCTCTCTCTGCACAGAAGGCAAGATGAAAGCCATAGCAAAGAGTGCTGCGGCATCATCCTTCCCACTATTTTCCTCTCTCCTGCTACAAAGTGGTACCTGCTGAGGGTCCAGGCATCCCTATCCAAGGCTTCCCTACCCAGGGCTTCCCTCCTCACCACACTTCACATGGTGTTTCAGATGTGTCAGCAGGAAATGTGCTGTTTGCTGTAGTAAAGCAGCCAGGAATACAGATTTTTGTAGCCCTTTGAGATGGTTTTAGTTCATTTCCATTACTTTCTCACAGCAGAGGCAGGATTGCTTCCCTTGTGGACCCAGGGGTTTTCTGCCTGTGTGGCCTTGAATACTTCTAAAAGCAAGCACTTTGGCAATGAAAAGGTGAAGAACACACTTTCTTTCCCTCCACAGCACAAATCCACCAGTGTTTGCTTTTCCAGAAGGAAATATATCCAAAGTAAGGGAGGTTTGTAAAACTTAAAAAGTTGGAAAGAAAGGCTCCTTGCCTTTTCAGTCCTAGTGTGGAGAAATATTCCCCACCAGTGATGAATAAAGCTCACATGAGTTTCAGCCAGCAGCTTAGGTAAAACTTCTTCACCTAAATCTTAGCTGGTGTAAACCTCTCCTGCTTAACCCTAAGTTAGAAGTCTGGAGGGTCAGGAACAATGAAAGTAAAACCTCTGGGCAGGGTTTAATTATTTTTTATAAGGAAGATCACAAACAAATATTACTCTCTACCCCCACATCTGATTTATTTTTTTTTTTTAGCATAAGTTTAAGAAAAAAGTGAAAAAACTGCAATGCAAAAGAAACCTCCTTTCTGCATTGTTTGTGTCTTTGCAGCCCTAGGAAGTGCCCTGCAGTGGTGATCCCATCCCCTAACACATGTTTCTTTCAGCAATTACACTGTGTATGTACAAATTGTCTTCCTGGCCTTAGAGTGTTGTTGCTCAAAGGCAGCTTCTCTTTTGCCTAGTCATCTCTTTCAATCTCTATTTGCTTTACCTCTATAATTTTTCTCCTTTCTGTCTTGCTAGTTTTTGAAGTAAATTAGTGTGCATGCTTTCCATTACATATATCATTTCAAACAGAAATTTTCAATCAATTTTTTATACTTAAGTACACTTGAAAAGAAACATGTTGCTTGAAATCCCATTTTTTGTTACATTCAGAAGCAACATTGGCAGTTTCAGTTACAATCCTTTTAATTACTTTTTCTTCAATTAAGACAAATTTATTTCCCAGAGTTATGTGTTTGCACAAAACCACAAAATACAGAAAAAACCTAAATCAACAAAATGACACTGGTTTTGAAAATTACCCCTACTGCAAATATTTATCACTCGAACATCTGTCAGAGCTGTGTGTCCTAGAAACATTTATACTAAGTTTTTTCTTAATGCAGATGGAAGGAATGGTGAAGAAGGGAGCTTAGAGGCAAAATTACACAGCATAAAAAATACAATCCAATCAAGTGTCTAAGGTACATGGACATAAATTTTGTCTCCTGCTCTTTCCTAAATGATGCTCAAGGCTTCCCATGTTGTGTTGGTTTTTTTAAGTTTCCTTCCTTGGTTGCCTCAGTTCAAGCAGTTCAAGTGCAAAGAGACACTGATAAATTTCTGAACATAATTTCAGATAGAGATAAAATGGATTGTTTTTTCCAATGGGGTCCAGATAGCAGACAAACTCAATATTACTTTTTATATGAAAAATCCCATATCTTATCAAAATTTAAGAAGGTGTGTGCACACCTGGGAAACAGTTGTTGAAGTCTGTATCCTTTCATCCCAAATGATCCACCTGTTATCCAGCTGACATCCTTCTCTGGTGGTGCAAACTTTAACTTCAGTTTCTGTGGTCCAAATAACAAATGATTAAAGAACTTTCAGCTCATGTTGGGAATGGAGTGTGGTCTCAACAAACATCTTGAAAAGAAGGCATTAACTGGATGTTTAGTCACTGAGGATAGGATTGTCTTAATTGAATAAAATACTCAAAAGGCCTTCAGGATGTTACCAACTCCGCAAGCTGCAGCTTGAGATGTTGTCGTGGTTTAGTTTTCTTGGTTTTGGTCTGGGCCTTCCTTGGTAACAGGGTCATAACTAAGGAAGTATTCCACACCATTCCTTCACGTAATCAGGGGTATATAAGATGGGGAGAAAGGTTTTCTCTCTTTCTCTTCCATTTGTGTGCCTGGAGGACAACAGATCTCTGTGTCAGCTTAGCTCTTACCTATGTGAGCTGAGGCCTGTCTGAGAAGCTGTTGTCTCAGCTGCACAGAGGGGAAAGACCTGCTTCTCTTAGGAAGACTTATGGTGAGAATTTATCATGCTAGTGACTTGTTTGAGCTTTTCCCTGAGTTTACGAGTGTGTGTATTTGTTTTGTTTTGTTTTCACCTGTTTTTGTCCCATTTCCCTTTCCCTTTCCTCCCCCTTTTCCCTTTTGGGGTTGCTTTGGGGTTCTTGTTCTGTATATTCATAGTATTTGAGTATATATAATTGTAATGTATGTGAATATACATATATTTTTAATTCAATTCTCTTTTGATACCTTTTTTTTCTCTCATGGGAGGGGGAATCTGTGTGGCTGGCAGTTGGGTTTGGCAGGGAGCCAACCCAAATGTTCTAGCCCCTGAAGGGCAGAGGATGTCAGCAACATATGTCAGGTCTTTCAAGACAAATGTTTAATAGGCTTAAGGAGACTTCTAGGTTTGCTATAATAAGAACCCAAGGATGGTGCTGCTGGGTCAAACCCAAGATCACCCACCTTGTTGCCTCTGGCAATGGCCTGCAGCAGGTGGCTAGGGAGGAGCGTAAGACCCAGGTGACAGTGTATGGTATTCTTCCAGCCTCTGCTTATATTCCAGACCTGAGTTAGATGTGTTTTTTTTTGCATTTAACAGATCTCAATAGATTTATCTTCTGTCAGTTTCCTTCTTCACACTCCTAGTTTGGCATTTTTGGTGCTTTTTCTGTCCTACTCTGGTGACAGGGTTGTAATGCACCACCTGCACTGCCTGCATCAGTATGAGTATTTCTGGGGGTATAGAGACAAAACAGACTGCTTCTGTGGCAAAAAATTCTGAGCCTGCAGGATGATTCTGAGCATTTTGTAGCAAACAGGCAGACTGGTGTAGCAAAATCACCACAAACTAGATGCAATACACCAGAAAAGACATCCTAAGGATAACTTGTATTTTTGTTCATAAGTTGAAGGCATGTTTTAAATTTCACAATGACCTTAGGCCAGGTAAGGAAGACCAAGTCCACAAATGGCCAAGCTGAGGTATAGCAAGGTCAGCAGAATTGCCTTCCTCTGTGTGACTCAGAGGCAAAAGGGGACTAGCAAACTCCAGTGCTCTACCCACAGTACAGGTGCTCAGCTAGGGGACAAGGCATGGCTGTAAAAACAAATGGCATCTTCTATGGGCATCTGAGTGCAATCAGGTTTTTTTCCAAAAGCATGCTTTTGAAAGCTGAAAGCCACTTTGGACTAGGAAGAGTGTTTCCAGTATGAAGTGGGAGCACATGGCCAGTTTTCACAGCTTCCTTTTTCTGTAGGAAGACTAATTGAGAATTTCTGACACTGTGCAATAGGGATAAACCATGACAACAGTCTCCATCCTCCTTTATACCCACAGCAGCTATTTGATTTTATCAGTATTGATTTATAATATTAGAAATTCTAGTGCTAAACCCAAGAATATCAGACATTTCCCAAGACTCTTTATAGACCCAGCATATTCTCCATAGCTTTGAAATCTGCAACACTTTGGGAATTTTTTATTTTTCCCTATATTTACTACTACAACCCATCATGGATCAAAGTTGCTCAGCTGATCTTGGCTGAGTACTTAATCATAGGACCTGTTGTAGCAGGATCCAAAGCTGGGAGCTCCTTGGAGAAGAAAAGTTGCCCAAAGCACACTGATGCTTGTGGTTTCAAGGGTTGCCTTTGATCTGGCAGTGTAAAAGTACCATCTTAAGGACAGCCAAGGCTCTACACAAATATTTCAAAAATGGTCAGCAATGTTGACTGCCCCAAAAGACCTGAGATTCTGGAAGAAGGTGCTCAGCTCTTCTTAAAAAATCATATTTATTTCAGGCTGGGTCCCTGAGAGCATTAGTGGGTCTTGGCAGTTCATTTTTGCAAGCAAGGGTTTTTTTGGATGCAAACTCAGCAGAGTGAAAAACATAAAAAGTGGTATTATGCTGTAGACATGGGAAAAATTTGCCTTTTAGGTTTGGGGTTTTTTTTTTCCCACTTTATTTATTTATGGGAGTGGAGTGGGGGTGGGATGCATTAGATCTGCAGCTTCTCTAGGCCAGAAAATTTTCATTCTTTTGTAATTTAAATTTCTGTCTTATCTCTAAACTTAACACCTTGCTATACCCATCCCCACTCACAATTGCTTGTTAATAAAAAAAAAAAAATTTGTGTTACTGAGCAATTTGCTTTGAACCTTCTTTTTTTTTTTTTCCTTTTAAGTATCACTAACTTTCTTTTTTTGCATGTTTGCAAATTCTGCAGCATCGGATGTCCTCCTGTTGCCCTTCTTTCTGATGTTAAAAAACTTGTTCCATTCCTTTGCAAGTGACTTTCTTCTATCAGCCTGCAAACAACAAAAGAGGCTTTAAGGATAAAAGGAAGAGGAAACCAGATTCACTTTTTAATAGTCTGGGGACTGGACACTATCCCATAGAACTGAGGATCTTGACTGCAAAGCCTAGAAATTATTGAATTATGCTCAAACATGTAATGTCTTGTTCCCACAGGACAGCCCCAAGTGGACTTTTCTCACTGGTCTTTTTGCTAAAAAGATATATTAAAAAAAACCCAAGCATGATCTGCAATCAATATGATCTTATTCTTTGCTTTTCTTGCTTTCCACTTTGCTGCTTTCAGTCTGACAATACCATAACCTTCAGAGTCACCTCTGCAGAGATCCTGCTCCCTCGGGAGCAGCAGTGGATGCTCTGCAGCTGCTTAGCTTCCCTAAGGTCAGATAACAAAAGTTTAACATCTGAGAATTTGTATCTTCTGGTTTATGCTTTTTCTGGCTGGTTTATTCTTTTTATTTTTTTTTAAGAATCTGCAGTTTGTGCCTTAAAAATGGTATGGATTTAAACCAAAGAATTTCATTTTCTCCACATACTATGGCTCAATTTGTGTTGAAGAGCCTTTCTAGAATTTCCTGAGTTTAGAGGGGTGCTGGTTCCCCCTGTGCTCACATTAACTTCTTCAACAATAGCACTTTCTACACAGATGTGTTTTCTTAGAAAGCTGAAGTATGATGTACTCTAACATACCAAAGCAGTTATTCAAAGCAATTTTTAAAAAAGAACCCCAATTGCAAGCAATGTACGCTTTGACTCTTCAGGCATAATCATCTTGGACTGATAATCAACTCTATTAATAAGAACATATGATAACACTGTTTAGGAATATTGCAATTCTGAATCAATAAAAGTAGAGCCTTTTTTTCACCTGGAGAATTAGGATAGGTGACCAAAAATAAGTATGTATATTTGAAAAGTATTGCTCTAAACACATCAAAGCAGCAGTATTTATTCAAAGTTGAAAATTGAAGGTGCAGGATGATATGATCATGCTGCAGTATTAATTTCCCGCATAGAAATAAACTGTGTACTACAGATCAGAGAGATCAGATGACATTTAATTGATTCCCAATTCAATAAGTGTAAAGAACAAGATAAGCTGACATTATGTCCTGGAGATTAAGATTGTGAACAATTTAAGGTCAGAATAATGTTATGATCGGTTTGTGGACCTGTTGTCTGATACTATGTTCTGGCCATGGAGATTTGAGTTACCCAAGCCATCTCTTTTACAACCATAATAAAAATGAGTAAGAGTAGGTTATGTCTCCCATTCACTGATTTAATGTCAAAGCTGATGCTATCTGGTGGTGGATGTCTTACTGTAAAAGACCTATATTTTCTAGTTAGTTGCTTGCAAAACTGTAATTGAAGGCAGAATTGATTCTTTCACATTGGTCAGCAAAATGCTAAGGACTTGAAGAGAAGATGTTCTCCTCGGGTCAAAGCAAGAGCTGATCCTTCAGGATACAGTAATGCTGGGGCTACACACATAGGTTTTCCAAATGTGCCTGTTTTTTTCTTCTGGATACTTTGTCCAAGCAGAATTGATACACTTTCACCATCTGCGTAGTTTTTCTGGACCAGTGACCTCCTCCCTAGAGCTATTGCATCGCAATTCAAGCCAGATGCTGTCCCTAGGTGATAGAAGCAAGCACGATGCTTCCATGAAACATCACAAAGATTTGCTGTGCCTGTGTCTGCAGGATGCATTAAGCCTTGGGCTTGCAGCCAGGGTTGCATTTCTGGTGCATGCAGAAACCATGCCCAGAAGGTGACAGGTGACAGCACTGATACTTCCTGGGAACACAGGGGGGATTACTTCCCCAGGCACACGGTGTGCTTTGAGAGATTCCAGGTAGAAAGATGACAGCCAGAGGGCATCAAACAGCTTATGCCCTGGTTGTACTGTGGATGTAGTGTGAGGAAATGGGACTCCAGCTCAAAACCGTGACAACTCTATGTTTCTCCAACAAAATTACATATAGTACCCTTACAGGTATTGATACCAAAGGAGATTCTTAAGATGGTGGAAAATGCAAACAACTATCAAGTTTTGTTACAAGCAGCCCCATTTCTATTCATTGTACCAAGGTTTGGGATCAGATGTGCAGCATCTTTAGGTGTCTCAAGATGCAGGAGGTTCTTGCTGAAAGCAATAGGAACCAACACCAAGGTGGTTTGAAATTGTGAATAGAATGGGCACAGCTACATCAGCAAGCTCCTTAAAAACTGGAAAAGATTGATAAACCTGGTCCTCACACTTGAAATGACATCATAGTGAGCAGTTGGTGTTGTGATGGCTCAGAAATTTTTTGACAGTGTTGGAAGTGAGAGAGCTTTGCCTAGATATCATTTACAACTTCCCAAGAACTGTTCTAGCTGCATACTGCAAGGGGTAGAAAAAAAAATCTCTTGGAATCTCCAAAACATGGACTTATGCTACATTTCCAGGGCTTTATAAGACGCTGTAAAAAACTCAGCACATGATATCATGTAAAGAAAGGCCTGTAATAAATCAATACCTTTAAACAGCCTGTCTGGGGTTTGGGAACTCTGCACATTTTGAAACATGGTGCATCCTCAGATCTGGCTATTTGCCTCACACACTTGGGGAGGATCCATGCTGAGCCTGTTTCATGCCCTCCATTAGAAGATGCTTGGTTTTTTCAGCTCGGGGACCAAAACCCTACCTGCCAAACATTGCCAGAGGGCAGCCAGAGATGCCCTCTGGTGATGTGGTAGATGAGCCACAGTAAGAAGCTAGTCAGGAGGGATTGCAGGTACAGAACTGGGCACTCCCACTGCTCCTGCAGGGTCTATGCTGTGAAGAGGGCTGAGGAAGGCAGGGAGGTGATGAGTGTGGTGGGTCTGAGCAGCCCTGCTCTGCCCTCAGCTATGGCATTGTGTCCATCCATGCTGTGCTTAGCATCACCTCTGCATGCTGGCTGCCTCTGAGACTTACTGTCCTGAGCCAGAGTAAGTCTCCCATGGGTCTCCTGTTATTTTTTTTCCCTCCTTAATACACTATGAGTTAACTTCATGAATAAAATGTACGTGACTCTGAGACTCAGACGTTCTCTTTTTTCCAATAGTTAAGCTTTTTGCAATCTAACACAGTTATTACTGTAATGCAGTGGTGGCTTGCTGAGGGCTGTGAACATCATGTACAAGGAGCTTTCTAAAAGCTTGCAGTTATTTTTCAGAGCTGATAGTTCCTTTCTTGTGTTCCTATCCTCATTTATAACTCTGCCCTTGTAGGTTTACAGCACAGCAGGGCAAATAGCAAGTGCCAGAAAGTACAGTAGAGTTTCTTAAGAGGCAAAAGCATTGCTTCTGGTTTATGAATGGGATTGCAGCCTTGCTGTCCACTGCCACAGATATTTACAATATACTTTTAGGAGGTGGTTCACTGATTATCTAGCTCTTCACTTCAAGAAAAACACTGAGGTGCTGAAGTGTTTCCAGAGAAGGGCAATGAAGCTGGTGAAGGGTTTAGAGAGTAAGTCCTCTGGGGAAAGGCTGAGGGAGCTGGGGTAGTTTAGTGCCACGTCCCTTAGGGGTAAGGAAGAGACACACTCCTTGATGGGGTGAACAAGGAATGGCATTTATTAGGAGGAGCACGGGACTTATATAGGGTCGGGGGTAGAAGGTGCTAGAAACTGGGAAGGGACATGACACATAAGGAAAGAAGGGGAGGAGAAAAGGGAGTGGCGTTCGCCATACAAGGGTAAGGGGTGGAACCGTGTACAAATATGGGGAGAACATTGTAGAAGTTTACCAAATAAGGAAAAGGTGCAATGCACCAACAATGAACCAATCGGGAATCTTCATGGATCCAACCAATAATACAACAGTCCCCTCATGAAACTGACCAATAGGGAACAATCCTACTTATTATTACAATTAACAATATAAAACTAGCCGGCTATATTAAACATCATTAATAAACTTTTCTCTCGTAATATCCATTTCCGTCTTATGAATCTTGTAAAGTCCGGTTAGTCGGCGTTGCTTCTCTTCCATCTGAGATATCCCAGTTCACGGTCTCCCTCCACAGTTTAGCTTAGAGAAAAGGAGACTCAGTGATGACAGTATCACTCTCTACAGCTACCTGAAAGCAGGTTGGAGCAAGATGGGGGTCAGCCTCTTCTCCCAGGCAACTAGTGGACAGGACAAAAGGAAATGGCCTCAAGCTGCATCAGAGGAGGTTCGGGTTGGACATCAGGAAGAATTTTTTTCACAGAAAGGGTTGTCAAGCATTGAAATGGACTACTGAGGTGGTGGAATCACCATCCCTAGAAGTGTTGAAGAAATGACTGGATGTAGCATTCAATGCTATGGTTTAGTTGCCATGGTGGTGTGCGGTCAAAGGCTGGACTTCATGATCTTGAAGGTCTTTTCCAGTCTTAATGATTCTATGATTTGATGTTTCTAATTTAATTTATTCCTAAGTCTATACACAGAACAACCTGACATCTGTGAGGATCTTACTGTGCAAAGTGACTCCCACCTTCCCAGTCCCCCAGAAAATGTGCAATTTCACATACACAGAAGAGGAGAAACTCAGAGCAAGCTTCTTTCAGGTTTGTGATCGCTAGCATTCTGCCAGCAGAGGTGTGCTCAAGGTCTTTGAACATATATGTGAAACTCTCATGCAGAAAGCTGCTGTCTCTTGTCCCTGCAGGTCTCCACAACCTTCTTCATATGCTGCAGTAGCTTGTGTGCAATGCAAACAGTTGAAACCATTGTTCCCATCTCTGTACATGCCTTGTAAAGGCAAAGGCCCTTTAAGCAGCCTCACTCACAGTAACAATCACAGGTCTTGCTTCCACTATAGAAAAAATGAATTAATTTGACCTGGTCACAATAAAAACATAGGATAAATTTAGTAAACACAATCTCAGTGTGTCAGGATTTAAATGCCATGAGCAGTAAAATGAGGGAGAGCAGGAAGCAATAAAACTCAGCAGTATTAAACTCATTATAGTGCACAACTGTTGTCATATTGATGAGATCATTTTGCACCTATACAGTGCGTGCAATGCAGCTGAGCTGGTGTCAGTATAAAAAGTTTTATCTTTTTACTCCTACTTCTATGCTCTTTCAAATTCCTACTGGAGATGATACATAAATTGAAATTTAATTTTCTTTTTTTTTTCAATTGAAAAGAAAGACATCCCCCAAAACCTCATCTTCCAGCATTGCTGTCACCTCCCACACATTTCACGTATTTTAAAGATTCACTATGAATAAAAGCACATATTCACATTCAAAGTAAGCCAACTTTTAATTATTTTTTTTTGGGGGGGAGGGGTGGGGCCAGGCAGAAAAAAGAAGCTTCTTATTGAGGGTAGACCTCTTGATTGGGAGAACTTGAAAGACTTACTAGCAAGGGCTGCAGCTGCAGTACCACAGGCTGGGAACCTGTTGTGTGAAGAGAAGGTTCCTATCATGACTCTACCTGCGTGGGGGACCCTGCAGGATGAGGGGGCCTCCAAAGAAAGAAGCTTGTCCTCTCTTGTCAAGCAGGTTTGAGTCATGTGAGAGCAGAAGGGATGTGTAGGACCAGGTGGAGGCTTTCTGCCCATGCAGGAAAAGTGGGTTTTGAAGAAGTGAGGACAAGGTGACAAGTGGTTTTGTGGAAGGGAGCTGTGGCTGGGAGACAAGGCGCTGCCATGAAGGGCTCCTTGCTATTGCGCTGGCAGGCACCACCCTCATCTCAGCCTTCCACTGGAGGTGGATCAGGCAGGCTCTGCCCAACTCCTTCCTGGGCACAAGCAGAGAACTAAGTCAACACAGCACTCAGAGTGTCTGGAATTGCTTTGAGCTAGAGGAAGCTGAAGGCCTGCAGGGCAGAGACTGTTGCAGCCAGCCAGCCAGCTAAATAAAAGGGCATTAGAAACAGTTACATGGAAATAATTGCAGTTAGTGATCATTATCAGACATGCTGTTTTATGCCTCCAGAATACACTTGCACAGACAGCTCATCAGGCTGAACAGGGCTACAGTAACAAAGCCAAGGGTTAGGAAATGGTCTTGCCGGTGCCGGACAGGATGGAGTGAAGTCCTGCACCACCATCGCTGCTATTGAAGCCACGGGGTGAGCAATGAGCTGAGACTATCCCACAGCCAACATGCAGCATGCACACAGCTCACCAGTGAGTTCCTGAGACAGGCTGCATGGGATGCCAGCTGATACATGAAGGAGAAAACAGATGTTTTGATCAGTTAAAACTACTTTTAAATATTCAAGCCACTCATAAAATTTCCAAGTTGAGTCTGTGAAAAATCCAAGCTTTCACTCTAAAAGATAGAGGGGACCAGCAGTCACTTCTGTTGAAACGAGACTGCTAGGACCTTCTCCAGGTCATCTCCCTAGACCTTGATATTACCTCTCCAACCCTGAAGTGCATGATGGTCTTGATCTGACAGTGTCCAAGGCAAAACACTCGGCCTCATCTCTGGTACCTTCTCAAAGTTTCTTTCACACCTGAAAGCTGTCAGTTCAGGGTGCTGAATTACAGCAGCCCACCTCAGCAAGAGAGACTTTGCTGGAATGGAGTGCTAGAATAGGACCAAGAAAAACTGAAACCCAGGTTGGACTAGGTCATCTTCTTCCATCTTCCTTCTAAGTAAAATTTTCCTGCAGTTCTGTATTGCTCATCACCATCTTACTCTGTTTTCTTTCAATGTCACTGTACTATCAAGAATCAGTACTTATTTTGGTGTAAGACATTGTTATTTCCACAATGCCAACATGCCTTTCTGGCATGCCAATTCCAAAAGCGCAACTGCTCTGTCATGATAGAAAGAGGAAATTTTATTTGGAATCCAACTTCAAATATTGCAAATTGCAGAATGACTCGAGACACCAATTTAACAAAAACGTCCTTGCACTGCTAGATTTAAAGAGAGGGACCCCCCCTTGGTAATTACATTTTCAGACACCTTTGTGCTTGCAAAAAAATACTAGGCACCCTACCAACAAACTGGCAACTTTTGCAGAATTAGAGAATATAAAGCCTAATAGGAAGCTTTTATCTTTGATAAGCTGTCTCAGAGAGAAATTTTCCATTAAAATTACAACAAACACCTGCAGACAAGTAGTAAGACAAATGTTTTGTTTCATTTTATCAGCTACTGGGGTTCTAACATTCACAGACTCACTAGGTTGGAAAAGACCCTTGAGATTAAGTCCAACCTTTGACAGATCACCACCTTGTCAACTAGACTACAGCACTAAGTGCCACATCCAGTTATTACTTCAATGCCTCCGGGGATGATGACTCCACCACCTCCCTGGGCAGCCTGTCCCAATATTTAACCACTCCTTCCATGAAGAAATTTCTTCTGATGTCCAACCTGAATCTCTGCTATGCAGCTTGAGGCCATTTCTTCTCATCCTGTCACTTGTTACCTGGGAGAAGAGACTGGTCTCCACCTCACTACAACCTCCTTTCAGGTAGTTGTAGAAAGTGGTAAGTTCCCCTCCTGAGCGTCCTTTTCTCCAGACTGAACTACCCTAGCTCCCTCAGCCGCTCCTCAGAGGACTTACTCTCTAGACCCTTCATCAGCCTCGCTGCCCCTCCCTTGACATGCTCCAGAACCTCAATGTCTTTGTTGTTGTGAGGGGCCCAGAACTGGACATAGCACTTGAGGTGTGGCCTCACCAGCATAGGGTAACAATCACTCCCCTGGTCCTGCTGGTCACGCTATTTTGAACACAAGCCAGGAGACCACTGGTCTTCTTGGCCACCTGGGCACACTACACTGCTGGCTCATATTTAGCCAGCTGCCAACCACCACCCCCACTAAATAACATAATAATATAGTTCACCACTGTGAACTATATTACAAAACTGTTGTGCTAGTAGTGTTTAGTTCAATTAAACATTCCCCAGAAGCGTGTTTTCTATAGGAGCAATCCATTAGGGTCTCCTACTACATGTGGGGGTGTTTTTGGTTGGTTGGTTTGGGGTTTTTTTTCGTGGTGGGGAGGGGTGAGGCAGTATTTTTCCAAACCAGGGTGACAGGTGTAGAAAACTGAGAACTACTGACTGACTGCCTGCACACAGTTGGAGAAAATAAGCTACCTTAAAGCAGCAAGGCTTGTCAGGGAGTTGAAAGAGCCCTGGCTTGTATGTGTATTCAGCCAGTTAGATAGTACAGCAAAAGCCTCCAGGCAAAGAGTTTCATTAAACATTAATTTGTGAAGGGCTTCAAAGTTAAGGTTGAGGCATGCTTCTCTATAATACATAACACTATTCATCATCTAAAAAAGTTGTTTTGGATGCAATTAGGGAATAATCCTACAGCTCTCAGCAGTGATTCAACAGAATTCAGGGAGGTCTTGCATCATCGAACACAGACAAACATACAGCAGAGGAAGGGCTT
The DNA here is from genome assembly GCA_013396755.1 of Sclerurus mexicanus. Lineage (NCBI taxonomy): Eukaryota > Metazoa > Chordata > Aves > Passeriformes > Furnariidae > Sclerurus > Sclerurus mexicanus. The sequence goes on along the minus strand of VWZF01005177.1, from coordinate 1,697,724 downwards.
GCAAGTTTTTCTCCCTTTCAATTTGGCAGATCTGAGGGAAAAAAAGTTGTGGGGTTTAATGCACGGCATTTGATTAATTTGCTTTAACATTTCAGGCTTATCAAAGTAGCTTAGCTCCTAGAAGACAGCTAAGAGTTGTTTACACTCATTCATCGTGTGGTGGAAATTGGACAAATGGTAACCTTCACAGCAATACTAGGTTTTCCATAGGATGGGTGACAATTCAGCTTTATTCTCCAGTTCCTTCCTCACCCCTGAGCCAAAGCTGCTGCCATTGCATAAAGTGCTTGGGAGCAGCAATGAGAATCTCTTTCCAAAAAGCAGAGCGCTGTGGGGGCCTGCAACCCTGGAGAGGAAGACAGCATGCAAGCCAGCATGCTGAAGTAAAGCACCTGTCCCTGTGTTCCCAGTGCTCATCCTGTCACAGGCACTGTCTGGGCAGCACAGCCCAGCTGGCAACATGGGACAAAGCCAACCTGTAAGGCAGCTAGTACCTTGGGATCAGCAGACAGGGACTAAGATTATCTGCACATACCTTTTTATTTTATATGTATGTCTATATTTACATGCCAATGAATAAACTTGATTAATAGTGCAACATTATTTCAACTGTAAAGACTAAAAAAATGCCATTTTCTTAAACACATGGTGCTACTCAGGGCTGTTACGATTTCACACACAAGCTGAATTCATGAAATTCACAGGAAATTAAACCAGCAAGTTATATTTTCTTGTCATTTTTTTGTGAAGTACTTTAGAAAGCACTTACAGATATGCAAGTGTGTAAGAGTATACTTTCTTCTAAAAAGAATGGCCTTTACATTCTACTTGCTTACCAGTCTTAATTCAGTGCAGCATGCTATGGTGTACAGTTGCTCCATGCATGTTTATACAAGAAGTCCTAAAAATCACTCTAATGAACTGCTTTGTAGACCTATTTTCTCTAACAGTTGTATTATTGCCTATGTCCCCAAATTCCCTGCTGCAAAGCAACTATTTCAGAATCTCATCTAGCTCCTTTACTAGATCAACTATTGTGCACCCCTGGAAAAGGAAAAAAGAGGAAATATACAGAAACTGGAATCATTTGTCTATTAGCAGTTACCTTAAATGAGAGCTGTCACTTCCATTAAGGCAGTTGAAGATGAATCTTCCACCATGCAGTTCTAATATTTTTTTGGTATTGAAATGACTAACTGCAGCAATCCTCTGCTGACTATTAAAAGCCAGCTGAGTTAGGAGAGCCCAGCAGCACCACACCCAACACTGCTATAAAGGCAGCTCCAGTTGAGTTTAGAATGCATTGCTGGAGATGATCTAGTTCTCCACCCACCCCCATGTGTCCTGACAATTTTTCCTGAAGACTCCGCAACCTCTCTGGGCAACCTGCTCCACCATCTGACCACCCTCATAGGAAAAGGCTTTTCGGATGTTAGAGTCTCCTGTATTTCAATTTATGCCCACTGCCTCTCAGCATGCCAGGAAGTACCACCAAGGGTACTTATTTATACATGTTGGTAAGGTTGCTCCTCAGCCTTCTCCAGGATGAACAGTCCCAGCTCTCAGCCTCTCCTTTTACAACAGATGCTCCACTCTCTAATTACCATCACAGCCTTTTGCCAGATTAGGTTCACTAGGTCTGTATCTCTCCTGTACCAAGAAGCCCAGCACTGAACCAAGCAATCCAGAAGTCTCACCAGATCTAAGTAGAAAGGATCACCTCCATGGAGGTGATAGCAACACTCTTCCAAACATACCCCAAGAGACTGTTGGCATTTGTTGTAGGCTGGCTTATGGTCAGCTTGTCACCATGATTCCCAGTGCATTTCAAAACTTACCTAAACACAGGCTTCCCCTTTCATGCTCAGCACACAGACATTACTCAGATTGCAGAGGCTTCTGCCACGCCACACCCCCACTTCACCCTACTCCACAGCACACAGCTGGCAGGAGGCCCAGCACAGCTCATGGCTCAGGACTGACTCAGCAGCAGGGAGAGGAAGCACACTTTTTATTACCCAAGACCAAGTTTAGCAAGTTCCCAGGACTATCAAAGAAATATTTCTACCGTAAATGCTTTTCCATGAAAGCTTTTTTAAGAGCTTCTAAGGAGGTGGAAGTGGTAGTTAAATTTGTCCAGTTCTTACACTACAGAAAGCAATTTAAGAAAAGTGCGAAAGAGCACACCATTGTAAGTTCTCTACCTTTCCAGAGTGATGTAGCAACATCAATCAGGCTACATGTCCCCAGCCAAACCTCAAAAAGTATTCACGTATCACCATAGCCGGTAGAAAGATTATAGTATTTTATTGATTTCTTGTTTTACAGATTCAGCTTCCAATAATAAAGTTTGGTAAATCAATTCCCTAATCATAAAAACTCATTTTACACATTATGTACAGGTACCCAAACAGCATGTCATAGTAATACCACGGACCTTCACATGGAACAAGCTGGGGTGAGGTGCTAACTGCAATGACGTACATTCAGAGATCAAGTTGTGGATATGCACAGTGCATTTGGCACACCTCACTGAAGATTGTCCAAACAGGGACAGTAAAATAATCTGAACTAAGTGATAACAGGGATTAGTTCAACTACATTAATTCCTGGAGGAACACTTAATTCACAATTAAACTAGCCATCAGAAGAGATTTGATTAAGTTGAATCAAACACAGCTGAACTAATCATTTTAGTTTCATTAAGTAACCCTCTCTAGACAAATCCTAGATTTTAAGATCCATCTTCAATATTAAACATCTTTCCAGCTGAGATATGCAGAAGTTTGAGAACTGAGGGGAGCTCAAGTATTAGAAGAATTCTTTGGCAGTTTGATACAAATATAGAAAATACATTACTTTTGAGGGCTACACTAAGTTTTTCCCATTATAGCTTTACTGCCAGCACTGGAACTGCTTCAGTGACACAGTAACTTATATACGGCAACTTAAACACAACCTTACATTTTAATGAAACAAATTTCATATTACAGATAAATTTCAATACTCCAGATACCTTGCAACAGGCTATCCATTCCCCACAGAAAAAGTTAAACATTCAGTGAGGAAGCCTGCCTATGCCAATGACAGAACTCAGAAAACATTGCATGACTGTTCACCTTTTCTGCAATACAGGAGCTGGCACACACACGAGACCAGGCTGCAAACTGCACTCTGAGCACTCCAGATCATATGGAAAGCTATTCGATGTCAAAATCATTAGTTAATTGAATAAACATACCTTTCTCTTTTAGGAGATAAAGTAGAGCACAGGTCTCTCCTGTAACTGCAATCTGATCTTAGTAGGACAAAAAACTGCAGCTAAGAGTTTATGCAATCTGCTTTATAACATTACATCAAGCAACAACAGTTAAAATACACTGTTTCACAACAAGGCAGACATTCATTCAAAATGCAACAATTCCCTTTTAAAAGCAGTTGTTTTCCCTTCTAGTGACATGGCTACCCCAAAAGAGGTAAAGCCACTCACTATGAAGAGGTGGGGGAAGAGGGAAACAGGAAACACTTCCAGAATGAAGCGTCCAAAAGTTCTACAGCCTGCAGGGCAGAAGGCTGTAGTGTTAATGTTTGTCTCCAGTAATACAGCTCTAAAGATATTGCTTTGTCCAAATGCTGCCATAAACTTTCAATTTCAAATTACTTCCAACAATAGGAATGTAACTCAAACAGGGCATTTCAGGATGAAGACCATTTAGTCAATATATCTATTTAGTTATCTCAGTTTTGAGATACTGTAGTGCATCTTCACTTCATCTTCCTTCTTGTCTGCTGCAGACTCCCATCCAAACTTCTAATGCTCAGTTCAGAACAAACCTAATAAAAGGCTTAATCAGTCTCCTTTGCTGGGTACGCGAGCACAAGCAGCAGGTTGCATTATCCATGGAAGTTGACCCAGTCCATTTTCAAATCTTTCAGCAAGTGATGCCAGAGCTTTAGCCTGCTTCTTACCTTAAGTGAGCATTTTATGGGAAAAATAGGTATACAAACAATACATAGTACTGTTTATGCTTATTCCCTCTGAAAACTAAACTGATACAGAGAGATGTTTCACTGAAGACTGTAGAGAATACTTTCATCCCACCTCAAAAAAAAAAGAAAAAAATATGGATAGTGCTACACAGACTGCCTCATCCACTTATCACAGAAATTTCCATTCCTTTTTATGGAAACTTCTCAGTATTTCTGGAACTTGACACCTACTGCTGGCTTAGTCATCCCAGCCAAGCAGTAGTCTCTATTCTCGGTTAACAGAACAAACTTCCCTGAAATTCACATATTACATAGTAAATATATCTGAAGATAAAGCATTATCTCTGAAATACCTGACCATGAAGAATTAAGAAGTAACAAAAATGACAGTTCTTTCTTGGACTTAAGGATCTTCAGGGCACAGAACTCCTACTTAGGTTGTCCTGTAGATTTCACAAGACAATTCTTGCATGTTCTTTTAGTCACTAGGACATGAAAGTGAGGATAATTCAGCTTTGAACAGCTTTGCTTATGACTGTCTTGTTTTCATATACGAAGTCTGTGAATTTCCCATCCCCACAGATTCTCACGCACTCACACAGACTGTCTAGAAAGGTAAGACACTTTATTGAATTTTTTGATAAATTAAGAAAGGACTATGAACCAAACTTATGGGTCACAGGTGTTTGTAAACAGACATCAATTCCTTCCCACAGAAAGTCTGACTCCATGTGCTCAGCCAGAAGTCACTTTCCCCAGCGTTGTTCACAGGCTGCATAGTGATGGAGGGCAGAGAAAAATTCTTCATAGCTGATGTTTAGGTGGGAAGGCAAAGAACTGAGAAAGCAAGTTAGAAAAGTTAAAATGTGCTTTGATAAACACCACACTATTTGTATGGACAATCTGGATTATCACTAAAAGTAAGCTATTGTCTGAGTAACCTTGTGAAGTTGTTCTCAATGTGGTTATTGTTACTCAATTCTAGTAACTAAACCAGCTGTTATTATTCTGTCACCCTCTAAATCAAAGCCTTCCATTAGAACCCTTCAAATTAGTGAGAAAGCTGGAGCAGCGCAGGTGTGCCCCAATATTTCAGTGCCCTATAAATGCTCTCAGATTTAAGAAGTAGAACAAACCTAGGCAGTTCAGTTATTGCTAAAATTGGAAAGTCGTCCAGAGGCATGATCATCTTATATTATCCTATTTCCATTATATCCTTACTTTCCCCATTAGAAACCTGTAAGCCACTCAAAATCAACATAAGAAAGACTGACATAACTGGCATCAGACCACTGAGACAGAAGTTGTTCCTTAAACCTGAAGCCTGCTGTTGCCTAATCAAGACTAAAAAAAGCATGTTTGACAGGTTTCATTTAATAACTTCTAAGTACCCTCAAATCAACCTCCAAACACTTGTTTAGATAGATCTCCTCTTAAGGCTATTTCCATAGGCTAAGTCACACAAACACTTGTTTAGCCAGATATTATTCCAGTCTGTTTCACAGCATTTATAAGCAACTTACATGATCTCTGTCAGTCTAATGTGCCATGGAAGGAATCCTAATGTGCTGTCCACAGGACCAAACTTCAAGACTAAATCAGGATCAGGAAATCCATTTGTACCTGTAATAACAAGTTAAATTAAGTTTTATTAAATTCATCAGAGGATTTGTTTTAGTTCTAAACCTTCTGGCATCTGCTTTTTCAGCAAATGCCTTTCCCTCCCCAAAATGAAGCTCCAAAGGACAAGTTAACAATTAAAAGCTCAAAAGGACAGACTGGTCTTGAAACACCTGAACACAACCAACTGAACAAAACCTTAGGCAGCCACTGCAGGCCCCACTGGACTGTTATTTATGCCAAGTAGTTTTCATAGACTTGGTTTGGAAGTGACAGGAACAGTCACATTGTTTCAAATAACAGCAAACTTTAACAATGCTGTTTAATCTGACTCACTCTAGTTTTGTCTTGGCAAACTACTTCAATAGCATAAAACATGCTGTACCCTGACTCCACCTACTACAGTCCTTGCTCAACTACATGGAGCTGCAGTCAAGAAGAGTAAAAGGACTACTAACACAAAAAAAGCTTAAGGAGATTTCACTGAAGAACAACTTGATATTACAGACTATCAAGGAAACAAGTTGAAAAAAACCCAACCAATGCCGGTTAGATGACTCTTCTTTCACAGCATGGGGCTATACAGTTTTAAAATCAGCTTTTACTATGAAATTTCAAGCAAACTTGCAGCTAGCATCTTTCTGGTTAGATGAGTGAGGAAGAACAGGGCAGTATTTTTTCTGTTACTGCACAGACAATATAGCCCATTCCAGGGCAGAGCTAGATAACACTGATGAATTTCAACAGGTGCCCACACTCCTACTACCCATACCTTAAAAACTGTCATTAGGCTAGTGAGAGCATCCTACTCTTCTCCTGAGGCTGAAGACAATCAGTGGCCAGACACCACTGCCTCTGTCTCCCTTCCCTGTATTTCTGCAATGCCTGAGATACTCCAGGCTAAAATGGGCAGACAGGAAACAGGCTTAGAGTGAACAGCCTGAATCTAACTTTTTGTGATAATTCTAACAAGTTGATTGGAGCAACATGTGAAAACCATTGGAGCACCCCAAGGGGCCCAAGAAGCTAAGCTCTTCTTCTTGCACCTACCTAGCTCACGTGAAAAGCATTCCAGCAGTCAAAACCCTACTTTGCTATAATGCTGCCATTAGTCACGATTATTGCATGCTATTTTGTCACTCCTTCCATTATTCACCAATTCTGCAAGTTAGCTGCAAGAGTGCTTATACTGTATGACTAAACTAAGAGATGAAGTTTAATACTGCCTATTTGCTCCAAACTTCAGATGTTATTTCTCAAACTTTTTTCTCATTTGTTTCAAACAAACAAACAGAAGAACCCACAAGCCTAAACAAAACTAGTTAAGAGCCTTTTACAATTTTCAGTTTAGTTGTAGAACTTAACTTTGGGAATAACAGAACAGGAAACTAAGGTCCTCGCAGATTTTGCTCTACCTGGGTTTTGAAACTGAAGACTTTGAAAATTTCACATCCTCCCTCCCCACTGAATCACCACAAGTCATCCTTTTATCAAAGGTAAAGATGCTATTTCCCCAAGTGTGTGCATTTCTAGGGAAGGATGAAATTTAAGTGTCTCTTGTGCTACAGTCCAAATCTTATTTCAAAGTTAAGAAATAAATTGTAAAGCAAAAGCCACTTATATGTGTTCACAAGCTAGCAAGTTAGTATAAAAGAGCTTTGCAGGGAAGCAGTGAATACTTAGAAGTGGGGACTCTGGAGGAAGTGGACAGCTTTAGTCATCAGCTGATTCAGTAGCTGAGTACTCCTCAGCTGGTTCAACGGCAGGATCTTCAATACTGCAATGGCTTTTCAAACAGGAAAAGACCTTCAGAGAGCCCAGTTAATGCTAACATTTCCTTCTGGTTCTTATCTGAAGGAAAATGAAAATGTACACTGTAGTATTACTGTCAGAACAGTCTATTAAAAAAGACAGTACTGTGCTTTCCACTCTGCATCCATTTCTCTACCTAAACATATCAGCACTACAGATAATTTACATGTGGAATCTCCCTCAGAGCTGCTAGAGTTACAGCAGTCTTCAAGTTCACTACACACATAAGAGAAGACTTCAGGAACACTTTGAAAAGGGGGGCAAAAAGATTTGCAAACTCAAGGGAGGGGAATCTGGCAACATTCCTTTTAGGTCAGGAGTTCTGCAAGGGGAACATTAAGGAATTTGTAGAGCTGATAGCACTACCCTTCTCTTCTCCATGTAGATTTTGTACGGCAACTTGAGCAGCCTTAACTGACGACCATGTTCTTTACTAGAAGGCAGACAGCAAGTAGATACAATATTACAATGCAGCTGGCACTTCTCTGAAAACAAGCTGATTAGCTGAGGCATTGCTCAGAAGTACTTACACTGCAGAAAACTCAAGATGTAAGAATTAAGTGCAAGACTGGATTAAGAATGAGAAAAGCCACAGGACAAGCTAGAACCATATAATTTTAGGACTAGGCTTCAATAACTGCATCCTAAACATGAACAGAAAGTTTAAAAACCTACATTATCAGATATTTAAATCAAAATGTGAAACTCCAGAAACTTACAAATACCATGAACTCAAACCCTAAAATTACAACAGTTCAAGTATTGCTTTTCAGAACTCACTCTCGATTTAGATCAGTAACTCACAGATGGTTACATTTGATACTATTTCATTAAGGATGCACAGAAACTAAGTTTGCCTACAACTAAAACAGTTTTATAAGCTGACGCTAAATAAGTCACGAAAGAATACTTCACCTCCAACAATGTCCTAAACATTAAAACAAATTAATAAGCAGGAGTAGTTATAGATATTATCCTCAGTTATTAGCCATATAGATTAAGAAACCTGTTTTCAAAATTTGCTATTTCAACAGATTAAAAGTCTAGGAGATTTCTCTTTGTGCTCAGCTAGCATGCATATTTCAAAAATAAATATGCTCACTTTAAGACTGGACCTAATACTTTTAATATATCCAGACACTTAGACAGAAGATCCCCAACAAATGTTTGGGAAGTTTCAGTTAAACACAACTGCCCAAAAGAGATGCACAGGTTATCAACTGTCACCATGTCTACATTAAATTAATGACTGTTGTAAAGAAGTAATTATTAATTTCCTTAAATTGCCTTTGGGGTATAACAGGATAGATGTCTTAAGTTACTTCTTCAGGCGCCTTATTAAATACATTTAATAATTCTGTTACAGGAGAAGCTTTTGATGTAGCATGCTGACAATAGGGACAGAATTCAGACTGAAGTTAAGATTAAAGTACCCAAATTGCCACGGAACTCCATCCACAGAGCAATTCAGATGACCACCCACTTAAAAAAAAGAGATCACTCTCCCAAGTCCAATTAATGGGAGCCACGGAACTCCATCCACAGAGCAATTCAGATGACCACCCACTTAAAAAAAAGAGATCACTCTCCCAAGTCCAATTAATGGGAGCCACGGAACTCCATCCACAGAGCAATTCAGATGACCACCCACTTAAAAAAAAGAGATCACTCTCCCAAGTCCAATTAATGGGAGCCACACTACAATAATGTGCCCACAGACATCCAAGTTGAAGCGTGCAATCCAAAACCTGAACCCTGCCAAGCTAATTACAGCTGCAGTTAACATGCATTGATCACCAAGGAAAGCTGAGCACTTATTACACCTCCCTAGTACCACTAGGAAAGTGGACACTTGTTCTATTTCTCCCAGATATGGTATTAGGGCAGCCCTGCCCTCTTCATAGCTATTGCATGCAGCCACACACCTCAGTACAGTCAGTATCCACGTGAATTAGTAATGAAGATAACTAAGTTACTGTGGGTTATACAGCAGCAAAAGATCATCAAGTGCTCTCATTCACACTCAGGGTGGTAGAAAGGCAGCACTAACAGCTTTAATCACTGTAACCAGATCTGGAAAAGACTCTCTGCCCATACCCACATTTGCAGCACACCTACTTGCAAGAAGTTAACATAAGTAAGAATAATCTATTCTTATATGATCCCAGCAGTACTTTCTTCAGAAAGCTCACTGCAGAATGTACTCAGAGGCTGTAAACTCTGAAAAGCCAAGACTGTAATTCAGCTTAATTCTTCCTTTTTCTGCTTAAAGAAGAAGCTCAAAAGGGAGTAAACCAGTAACAAATTTTTAACAGAAGTCTGAAACTGATAACCATAACTTACTCTGATAGACTAAGCAGCGAGATGCATACATTCCAAGCCTACAAACCAAATCTGTTATTAATCAAGTACTCTTCTCCCTCCTCCCCACATACCATATTATACTTACTACTTAATAAGTTGTCTAACACATTCACATCCAGATCCGTGTGTGTTCTTTGCTGCTGCGCTACCAACTGACAAAAGTTCCGAGCAGCTTTTACTATATCTGCTTTTCCATCTTCCGGAGACAGCACCTTCAATGTAGATTGGCAATTTAAAACTGAAAGTACAAAACACAGTTTAAAAGCAACAGAAATATAATTGTTTTGCATATGCTTTAGATATTCACAGGATGCAACTGACAGTAACTTGCAGTTTACTTCATATATCACAACAAGCCACAATTACCTATCTTAGAGAAGTGGGTAAGAGTTTTCCAAACTTGCTGTATTACTGAAACACAAACTTAAGAAAACTATTTGGAAGAGTCTTATGAAAAGCAGTTTAATTCAGTCTTGAAATTTAGAGTTTTCCAGGGAATTTGCATTGGTATTTACACTGTCAGGCAAAGCACTGAGAGGAAAGGTTCTTGCATAGTAACTAAAGGGATAGTAAGCAATATAGAAAGACTTGCAGATCAGGGAAAGGAAAAAAGAAAAACCTAATTCCTACAGTAAAAGAGGACGCTATTTTTAATACCTACTGTGGACATTCACGTGTCACACTGACTAAGATGGGGCCCCTCCCTCAATGCGATCACAGCATCTTTCAGCAGCACTTAGAAACTGATGCAAGAGTTACAATCTAAATTGATCTAAGATTGCTACAGAGAAGCTGGGAACCAGATAATAATACAGAAGTCACCTGTTTATCTATAACTATGGCTGTGACTTAAGATGACATTTCACAACAATAACAATCTTAATGTCCACACAAAAGTAAGGCAAGAGTCTTTCATACTACATAACTTGCATCATTGTCAGTTCTGGTAAGATACCCAAGAGGTAAACTTAGCAAGGAAGCTGAAGGCTACATATAGTGCACTATAGCCAGCTTGAAGTAAGTGGCTTGAATATGAGTGTGTGAACACATTAGACCTATACTGAACTTATGACACAATGAGACACTCCAAAAACAGCATTCCTTAAAACTGCAGATTCTGACTGCAAAGGAACACAGAGAACAGTCAAAAGGCTCATAAGAACACCTAAAAAGCCTCAGCCATCACAATGAAAAGAAGTTTTCCTTGATATTGCTGGATTTGTCAAATGTCCTGTGTTAAAAAATATTTCTCTAAGTGTTTATAAGCTTAGGACATATTTTGCTTTCCAGAAGAAGGGAAGAATTGCAGTTCAAAGCATGAAGCATCTGATCCGACAGTGAAGTCTTCTAAGAAAGAATGAAAATTTTAAAAAGAGAACAAAAACCACCGCTGTTTCTCAGTTTCCAGCACAAAAGGTTCCTCAGACGTAAAACGCACTCTTCCCATCAATAAGTCCAGTCTTTCAATAGTTCATTTGGTGTGAATGTAAATACCCTCTTTTAGGTAAGTGCAGCTAAGTATGCTGGAGTTTAAGACATTAACAGCCTCCTACCCAATCTTCTGCTGGTTATTTCAACTTTCACAGAAAATAAAAGTAGTAACATGAAACCTTGGGTGCTTCCATGTAAATGCAGCTAGTTGTTCATAAAGCAAGCTCATGCTACAACACTACACTTTACACTGGAAAACAAGCACAAAGGATTTTGGCATCCTGTCATCTCTTGTAGGGGATAGCAAACTCAGCCAGCAGCATTTTAAATGCAGCTAGAAGTACTACAGTTCATGTAGTCTTTTCAAGAAGTCTTTCAATTACAATGGTCTTAAAATATAAGGGTTATTTGGCTTTTTATTACAAGATGTATTTAAATACTATGAATTGTAGTTAGGAGACCTGTAAGTACTAGCCTATTGCTTTAAGACAAATGTCTGCTTTCTTAAGTACATGCTTGTGAATAATTACATTTTGAACAGACTTCTTGCATTTGGGTTAGTCTGCAGATCTCAACAAATACAGTAGATACTACTGAATAAGGAATACCAACCTTAAAACAGACTTCTGCTTTCCACATTTAACCACATGCAAAAGCTGCTATCACCAAATTTATTTTTTTAAGTTATGCCCTTTACCTTCCTGATGTCATTATACACTGCAACAACCACCAGCAGTTTTGCTCTTTCACTTCTTCATCTCCAAACATACTCTTCAAAGTGTGAAAATCAAAGTGCACTCATTGCTAACTTGACATCAGTTCCCTTGCTCTTACTCCAGTGCTTTTTCAAGTCTTGGTACAAGATTTGAGGTACATTGATGCATTGAAGGGGTCATGGCACAAGTCAGGATAAAGGAAGGATCAGACCACCCAGTCATCACAACTATGGCAAGGAGAGAGCAATGCTTAGCTGTTAGTTAAGAACAAATAAGCACAAAGTTTAATACTAGCCCAGGAAGGCTGCGTGTGTTCTCATAAACAGTGCTTAATGAAGGAAAAGGTCACTGTATGCAGGAATGTGTTCAAGTAAAAGCAGAGTCATTATTTATATACAGCAATTCAGAGCCATACCAAGCCCTCCTTGTAGTTCATCTTACCTTGACCAGTTTTGTCTTGATTTGCAAATTCCACTGTGTACTTGGAGTAATCTAGCCCTATGAGTTCTTGCTGCTGTTTTAAAATTTCATCCATCAATCTTGAATTATTCCTCTTGAAAATACCTTTAAAAAAAGGTTGCATGTCAGCCAACTCCAATAAAAGGTGCTACAAAAATACATCTGACAGTAGACAGAAAGAAAAAAGTAGTCAGTACCGGTTTCAGACTGGCATTCACAAGCATGGTTAAGAACCCAAAGCAAATGCTACTGCACGTGACTAATTTCAGTGACCTTGGAAAGAACTCATGCGCTTTTTTTCCTCTTTCATCCAACCTGATTTAAGTAGCAAGCTGCAATTGTGTAAGGGATAGCTCAAGACTTACTACATTGTCCTTACTATTGTGGCAACAGCCTACCAGGACAGAACCATCAAGTGAGATTAACACCAAACTTCTTCAATGCCCATGCTGCTTAAGTCTACTACCACTTACTGCCACATCCCTAGGGCTGCAGGTTAACAAAGCAAGTCATCACCAAATCGCATTTCAAGTTTCAGTAACCATGCCATGGCCAATACTATGAATTTCCTAATAAGAGAATTTCACAAGCTGTATATTCCAAGGCGTTAGTGCAGTCCAAGGCCTTTTCATACTTACATGATTACAGCAGACAAACTTTTGAGTTCAGGAAATTACAAAAGCTTGCTTAACGAAACATACTGGGGTTCCTGTACTAATATAAATTATAGCTTTGGAGAAACATAATGCAGCCATTTCCAATTAAAAGCCGCAGTAAAAGCTAAATGTTACAGCTTCAATATCTACAATCCAAAAGGATGGCTAGGCATATCACTTAGGAACTGGCCAATGCTTTCATACATTGTATTTAGAAGTTGTTACCAAGTTTCATTCAGAAACCTTATGTCAAGCCGTTCTGTTGACTAGTCTAAAAATGCCCACACACTAACCTTACAAGACACACTGAATTTGTACACAATTTTATCAGGCTTATGATTCATCACCTCAACTTGATTCTAGAACTTGGAACTGCTGTAACAGTTTACACAACGGTAGTGGTCAAACAGCGTATAAGCATTAGACTAAGACCATAATACACTAGGAATTAGCTTGCAATATGAAGTAATACAATGCATTTATTCATTATGTTAGCCTTTAGGCCTAATGAGTTACTACTTTTCTACAGGCTTCATCAGAGGTTTTAATAAATGGTTAAGTATTTGGTTATCCTCCCATCCTGAATACTTCCTATAAAATAACTTATTTAATTACAGAAGTTTTAGTAACGCTTATCACTGATTTGACATGCTTATAGACATGCCAATCTCAGTAACACACCAACCCCTATAGAAAAAGTATTTGAATACTTTTGTCAAGCCTAAACCAAAGTTAAATTGTTACACCTTGTGCTCCTGCTTTCCAGTATATATTTGTACAAAACAGAAATTGAGAATGCTGCTTTCAATAATACTGTTTGATACAACTCTGCTTGGTTAAGTCTATTTCATGTTAGGGTTAGCACTGATTGTCTTCCCTATACCTAAGATCAGTAGCAGTGCAGTTACTGCAATTGCTAATCCCACACCATCTTCAACTCAGATCTGTACAAGCTCATATGTGCCTCACCTCTAAGAGCCACTTGACTTCCACACACTTTTCGAGTTGAGCAAACAAAAGCTATGTTCAGTATTCAGAGAAAGATGTGAAATAATTAGGAAAGGCTCCCAATCTGTGAAATAGGCAGCTAGCCTCCTCTTCCCCACCCAACACTAATGACGTTGAATACTTTCTCATGAAAGGTTTTTGCCTATTCCTGTCAAAGATTGGAGAAACATTTAAAAATCCACACTCCAGCTCTAAAGTAAATGAGGATACTGAGGACAACCAGTGGAAGCAATGACCAACGTGTTTGCTGCTCAGTAAAAAGGGACATCAGATAAATTACTTGGTCCATCTCTGAAGTGAAGGTCCTTAAACACACAGCAGATACCAAAGACTTGCTAAATATGTTTTTAAGATTTATGTGAGTAGCACCCTTCTACTCTCCTCATTTATCTCACTCACCCCCTCAGTTGTTCAAGCTTAGGTCCTGCGTGGCTCTTGGAATAGCAGTTTAACATAAGCAGGAAGCTACTGTACTTGTACCATACAGTTGAAGCACGCCTCTCTTGGAAAGGCCTCCACACCTAAATTCCCCCTGACACAGCAACCTTGGCACTTAAGCAGTTTTCCTGAAGAGAAGATCCTGAAGCACAGCAGAAGGTAGTAAAAATACAAACTAACTGAAATCTTAATTTAAAACCAATAGCATTTGGAAACATAATACTTCAGCATTTTGTGTCTCACTCAGTGCATCAGAGACTTAGGAATGCCTATAACTGCAAACATGGTCCTGCCAGAGGAAATGTTCATGGGCCAAATTTGAGTTCAAACGTGGTTGTGGCTCAGATACATGCTCCTTTCCCTTACAATACCCCAAAATCCCATTTATCTAAAAGGCTCATTTTTTAAAGCCTTGAAAATATACCTAAGTTAGCTCTGGAAGATGTTGTTGCTACAGTATCCAGGAAAAATATAGCAAACAACTGCACAAGTTGACCAACTCACTAATTGAAAAAAAGTGTTCCTTAATGAACAGCAACAAAACTTAAGTCTTGATTTACTGCTACCTCACAATTTTGTTCAGTTTCCCAATAAGTTAAAATCATATTATGGACTTGCTTTCAACATTATAAAAAGTTAATGTTTGACAAGAGGTCCAATAAATTTTAGCAATACAACAGCTGTTTGCTGTTAAGTGGGAAAGATTTCAGTACTACTGCTGTTTCCAATATGGAACACAACCATGAAATCATCACTATTATTTCTCATTAGAAATAATTTCTGGTTTTGAAAAGCAGAAACTGTTTTCTTCAGTCAGAACTCTGAAGCCTTTGCAAGCTGGTGCAAATGCATATATTCCTGCAAATGAAGTGTTCTAAGAATTGCACATGTTTAAGCACCATAATTACCAAAGCAAAAAAGTATAAAAATTCTGGTTTTGATTGGAGTTTGGGTTTTTTGGTTTTGTTTAACTACTGAGAAGCTGCAAACACGCTGCAGGTCATTAGTTCCTGTTGGAGCTGAGGCCAACCAGAAGTGTTCCAGCTCCCCTGCAGTAGTCCTTCATTACACAGGTCTTTTCTAGGGCAGGTACCTTTTGCTTGGATTTATAGTAGCTACAAGCCATGCACCTCTGCTGGCAACCATGGTGTGGCAGCCACTTAAAACAGCACTAACCAAATAGAAAGAATCTGAGTTAGAACCTCGTAGGTGATCATTTTTCCCACATTTCTTCTTGAAAGGACATTCTGTACCACAAGAACAGGAGTTCATTAGCAACTGAGAGAAGAGATGCTACTTTCACATTTCCCATACCTTTAAGGAGATTACCTTCTACAGATTAGTGCCCGTCCTTTTAAAAAATAGTCTCCTGAGAACTCATGTCAACCCAAGACCAAAACACAATTGTTGAATGTAAAGTTTCACAGGAGTCAAGGCCCACAGCAGATGCCATGTGACATTGGTATCTCAAGTGTTCCTGTGACACAAACCCACAACGTATTCATCTTCCCTGGTGAAATGAGCACGGTGCACACCCAGAAAGTTTTATGGATTGATCAAATCAGTTAACTACTGATAAACATGGAAGGGACTAAAAGCCTACATTTGGGGCTAATGAAATAATTTCTTTTGCATATTAGAGTACTCTATCCAGTAAGAGAGCAGTTCACTGGAAAGCTAGAGCCAGGATGAAAAAAAACCATGTTCTCAATACAGTCACACTATAGACTTTAAGAAACCTTCAACCTGAAGAATTGATTGAGGAGTTCTAAGTCCCTAAATACCACTGCAGACTTGTCCCAAACTATTTCAGGAAAGCTTCACTGATGGACAGAATTAACACTCAGGCAAGCTCTCCCAAGTGGCAAAACAACAAACAGAAGAAAGTTAAAGTACATAGCACTGGTCAAAGGCTTCTACTCCCCAGAAGAGATTTTAACAACTACTATATAATTGCATAATCACTGCCTTCCGACTGCAGGAAGGCTTCAGTATTTCCTCAGAGATAAGGTCTTGACCAGCATGGCTGCTTTTCTACCAAGTAATAGGACTGGTGATACAGCAGTCAACAAAAAATAAATCCTTGATCAAAACCCCACATTTTTAGTCAAACTGCATTTACTAATCAAGGTGCTCACATTAGCATTAAGTTTATTATGGCTTTGTTCTGCTGCACATCAATGAAAATTGAGAGAATGAAAAGGGTCTTCATACACCAGAGGCAGTAAAGCCAGGCCACCTTAGGCCTCTAAGTGTGCTGGGGCAGTGGAGGAAGTCTCAGTTCTGAGCCCTACACAACTCCAGCCAAGTTGCCTTTACAGTTACTGATGAAGCTGCTGTAACAAACCAGCGTCAGCTGGAATACAGCTCTATTTAGTAATTCTGTTAAAAACACAGAAATTCACTACCATAAAAAAATAAACAGCTTATTTTGCACTTCTTCTGTAAAGAACTTTATGCTTCCATCTTTTCCTATATAAGGGGCAATTAAGGATACATTTTGAATTTAATCCTTCTGTAGGAAATTGACACAGTATTTCTTCCAGAAAATGCAACCACAGAAGGCCACACTTGCAATCAAAGTTTCCTGTTGTAATCAAAAGAACCTCAGTACTACAAACACGCAATGAAGGAAAAGGAAACAAATTAAAGTACACCTCACTACAGTTAACACTGATTTAGAACACTCATCACTGTTTTTCCTTCTGCACCAGTCAGCATCACTGTGGGCTTTGGTAAGTCAACACTTGGTACAATTGTGTGAACACAGAACCTTACTGAAGCAGCTCAGCTGCAGTCCACAAGAAAGACTCACCATCTAAGAAGATGGAAACAAGTGCACGCTGTAATTAAGGTTCACCCTCTGTTACTGATAAGAGCAAGCTGTACCTGAGTTTACTAACCTTCACCGTACCAGTGTTACTGCTGAGAGTTCCAGACATTATCACTCAAGACCAGATTTAGCAACAACTGCAACATCCTACTTAATGACAAGTCTATCTGGAAACGGTGTATGCTCAATCAAGACACGGTAAGGAGCTTAGCACCAAAAGAAAGGCAACATATGTGCTATTACCAGAAGTAAGCATATACTAAAGATATATGAAAGACTACTTGCTCGCTCTGTGAAATCAAGTCTAAAAAGCTCAGCTGTGCAAAAAGCAGTTGTGGCTGTTATCCAAGACAGCCCACTGAACACTTGTGAAGAATATGCACGTGTAATGAAAGCCTGTTCTCACCAACCCTGGAAGTTTGGCTAAAGCCACTGATTTAAAACATTTTAGTTCTCTGCGTTGCCTTGCCTTCTTCAATTACGTTCCAACAAACTGGAATTCAAGATGGCAAATAAACCAGCCTATTCTGGTACCAGAGAACCAACAGAAGAACAAACTACTGAAAAGTGTATGTTTTGATAATGAAATCACCAGATCATAGTAATATTTTCAGATCTCAAAGGTGATAGCAAAATCTCCTAACACGTAACTTTAGAATGAATGAAACAATAGATGGAAACACCAGCAAATAATCCAAGATTTATTTTTCTTTCTGAACTGCTAACAACAATTGTTCTGCAGGGTTATTTCAGCTCTTCAGAGGATAAAACCTTCTTATTTCTGGTCATGATATTTACTCTTGTAACAGTCAGTCTTAGATCTGACTGGATATTAACACACTATGGAAAAGCAGTAATAGTTTCTCAAAAATTAATGCTTCAGACACTGGTACAGCACCAGCTCTACCTTGTCAGACATGAACTCAGCAACAGTGGCTACCTAAGCACTGGCTGGTGCCTTCTCCCTCCTCAGAGTTGCACAGTGAGCAAGCTGAAAACCAAAACCACCAAGAAACATGATTCTCAGCTTGATCTGTTCCTCAGTCATATAATTTGTGCAGCACAGTGCTGGAATCTTAAAAGGAACTAAGAATACATACATATCAGGCAATACTGCCCACATCTTATTTGACAGAAGTTAGAGATCCCATACAATAAAATGTTTCTCAAGGCTGTGAGGGAAACTCTCACTCTTCACTGGTACTAATGTTTGCTCTGCAGCATTTCACCTGTTTGAATGCTTTACAAGTTGAGAAAAGAAAGTGTCAACATATAAATGACTTTTCAGAAGGCACTGTTTTCTGTGTCCTTGAGATAATATGTAAATATTTTATACCGTTCCTTGACTTCCAAATGAGGAAGTGTTCTCCCTGTGAAACAGAACACAATTAAGTTCCACAACAGCCCTGCACAGATGGCCAATTTAAACTGCTAAGTGACTGGTATTAAGCCCAGCTTCTTATAACCTTAGAGAATCTAGTGAAAGTCAAGTCTTTTGAGTCTTGCACAACGTAACAGGATCAGACACGAAAGAGTTACAAGTGGTGGTGATTTAAAAAAAAATAAAAAATAATCACAAATGCCTATGCTCAAGGAAAAGCCTGCATACCTCAGATGCTTTTGATGACTAAAGATTTCACCTACGTACATGGAATGCACTGTTGAGCAAATCCTAAAGGAATACTAGAAGACAACTTTACCTCTACCCTAGCATAAATTTACAGAGTTCATCTAATTTGTATGACATCTCTAAACAGCCACCAGAAGTGGCTCAAAACAAGGTAAACACTTGTCTCCTACAGTCTCACCACTGACAGCAATAGCACAGGGGTCTTCAGCATGAAGTTTTCTCCTCTGCAGAGGACAGAAACAGGACACAGTCTATCTCATGTACTAGCCCCTCTGTCTTGATAGCTTATCCAGTAAAAGTTAGAGATCATCTCTCAACAGCTGGGCAGAAAGCTTCACCTAGGAATATCTTGAATAAGGCTGGTTTTAGCTCCTCACTAGGAACGGACAGGTATGAGGAAGACAGATTTGTTGCATAATTACTTCACAGAATGTTAAATCCAAACTCTGAGCTTATCTTTATGATACTTGGTGACGTGGAATCAACATATCTGCAAGAACAAGAGTTCAACAGTCTTACAGCTGAGATCCACAAATGCATAAAATCACATAGCAGATAAAGAAACCACCCAAGCTTCCACAAGCAATGGCTCATATTTAACTCAAATGCCAAACAGCACCACACGCAGATCATGTAATTTAACTTTATAATACTGGCAGCACACAGGACACACAGGCTTATATTTAACTACCTGTCCATCCTGCCTCTTCACATCAGAGTACATGATTATAGATGGGTACTTTCATTCATCCACTTCCGAAAGTTCAGACCTAGCTTATAAACAGCACTCATAAAAGCAGGTAGCCTAAAGCTCTTCCCTATTAACAGTCCGTACCCTATTCGGTCATGCTGTCAGATGCCAGCAGCTCCTACCAGCCCAGGGCTAGGGACGAGGGTCTAGAAGGACCCCAACTTTTGCTCCCTCCCGTGTACAAGCACGACAGAGTCACCCCGGGACAGGAGGGCACTCGGGCCATTCCCCAGGCCGGGAGCTCTGCATGGGCCAAGCAGCTCCAGGGGTCGGGAAAGGAGTTGCCAGCAGCGAGGCTGACGCCGGGCTTGGAAAGACCCCGGGAGAGGGCGGCCCCCTGCCTCCGCGCCGGGAGGCGCCGCCGGTGGCGGGCACCGCCCGGGGCCGGGTCTCGGGGCTCTGCCGTCGCCGCTCACCGTTGTGGTCGTAGACGCTGACGTAGGAGATGCCCACGGCCATGCACCACACCACCAGGCTGGCCATGTCCGCGTAGCTCGGCTCCTCCTCGGTCACCACCAGCCCCACGTGCACCGGCAGCTTCCGCAGGGCGCGCCCGTCCGCGCGACACCGCTGCCGCCCGCG
>VWZF01005177.1:1652909-1677393 GCA_013396755.1 Sclerurus mexicanus | reverse complement strand
GCTGTGCGTGCCCTGCGCTGGTTCCGCCCGGCTCCGGCACCGCCGCCCCCTCCTCGGGCCGCGCCGCGCCGCGCCGCAGCGCCGCCCAGCCGCCCGCCTGCTTCCAGAGGCCCATCCCTCTGCCCGAACCCCGCCTTGGTCTTCCCTGCAGCGCCCCCGAATGTCGCCGAGTGCGCCCTGCGGCGACCGAGGCACGAGTTTGGCTGTCTCCCGCTAAACCTGCAGGTCCCAGGTGTTTGCTCCTCACCATCATCATCATGGCTAGGCTTCGCCAACGAAGATTTGGGAAGGGCTCTACCCACGCTTGGTGCAAGCGCGCTGGTGGCTATAAAGGCCAATGCGAGATAGGCAAGTCTGATCGCAAAAGGCACAGCGGAAAGTCTCCATCGGCACTGCTGGCAAGGCACGGTTCTTCCTGCGTTGCCTTTTTAACTCAAGACTGATTCTGCGTGTGTTCTCAAAGGAAGCAGCAGCGTTATGGATGTCTCCATTTCTCCCGCTTGGAGGCCAGAGCGGACCATTGATGGTGGTCAGTATGGCCAAGGCTGAGGTGTTTCAGGAGGTACCTAGAGAGGTAGCAAAGTACCTTGTCTGGTGATGGCCCACAGATGCGAAAATGGAAAAGCCGCTGCAGGCAAAAGGTAGAGCGAGAGCTAACAGGCCAGCCCGGTGCTCTCAGACACATGGGTGGGATGAAATGACACAGGGAGGTATTTAAAGCACTCCACCAGCATAAAATTGAATGAAAAATGGTGTATCGCGAAAATATTTTTCTTGTTCGGAAAATAACTGCTTCCCAAGCTTCCAATACAGACCAGCATTAGCCAGAAAAAAATGACACAGTTAAACCGTCAGGAAAGCTTGTGCTGTTCCATAAATATCTGTTTAAGCTACCAAAAATTTGGGTGACTGACCATATAATCATAGAATCATTAAGGCTGAAAAAGACCTCTAAGATGATCAGCCCCAACTGTTAACCCAGCACTGCCAAGTCCACAACCAAACTGTATCCTTAAGTGCCACATCCACATCTTTTTTGAACACTTTTCAGGGGTGGTGATTCCACCACTTCCCTGCGGAGTCTGTTCCAATGCTTGACAATGCCTTACATGAAGAAATTTCTCCTAATACCCAATTTAAACCTCACCTGGTGCAGCTTGAGGCCAGTTCCTCTGGTCCTGTCACTTTTTTACCTGGGAGTAGAGATCAACCCCAACCTTGCTACAGCCTCCTTTCAGTATTTGTAGAGAGCTCTAAGGTCCCCTCTGAGCCTCCTCTGGGCTAAACAACCCCAGCTCCCTCAGCTGCTCCTCATATGACTTAATCTATAAACCCTTCACCTGCTTTGTGGCCCGTCTCTGGACTTGCTCCAGCACCTCAATGTCTTTTTTGTAGTGAGGGGCCCAGAACTGGACACACTGGTGCTGCCTCACCAGTGCCAACTTCAGGGAAAGAATCACTTCCACAGTCCTGCTGGCCACACTGTCTTTCATACAAGCCAGGATGCTGTTGGCCTTCTTGGCCACCTGGGCACACTGCTGGCTCATGCCCAGCTGGCTGTTGATGAGCACCCCCAGGTCCTTTTCCACTGGACATCTTACCAGCCACTCTTCCCCCAGAATGGGGTTATTGTGATCCAAGTGCAGGACCTGGCACTTGGCGTTGTTTGATCTCATACAGTTAGCCTTGGCCCATTGGTCTAGCCTGTCTGGATCCCTCTGTAGGGCTTGATAATATGTAAGTGTAAAGAAAAATGAACTTCTGTCTTTTTGTTCTAGTTGGATAGCTTAGTGTGTTGAGGGACCTAAGAAACCCAAGTGTCAATTGCATTTGCATGGGGTGACATAACCAAATAGCTGTGCTCTGACACCTGACAAATCGGCCTCTGTGAAGGTGAGTGATTACTCAGGTACTGAACACCAACAGAAGATAAAAAATAATAGAAGATGTTTGCTTTGAAAAGTAATTTGCTGTTCTAATTGATCCTCCTCCTGTTATCACCTGAGATCATGAACTGCTAGGAAACCCCTTAGGTTACTGTTTGTAAGTCACTGGTTTTAGTGGTCTCAGTAATCCAGTTTTGTTTGATTTTCAAGCACTTTGGGAACTGCTTGATAAAATTTGTACATACATCAGAGTTAATGCATATACCATTAAGTAATTTCTTTTGTGTGTGTGTGTGCAAAAGTCTGGAAAGTTCCTGCCAGTGAAGGGAGACACCTGTGGTATGTGCTTGGACTTTAAATACACCTACCCCAAAAGCATGCACACAGCATCCTGAGCTATATTGTAGCCAATTAGCTATTCAGATACCAAAATAAACTCTTACAAAAACTTCACCTCACTTGATCTTATCCTAATATTTGCCAGAGGTAGAGATCTATTTCCTGAGAATCTTCCTTCTTTTGTTTGCAACAATAGAATGAGGTCAAGTTGACCCCAGTGCTTTCATTCCTCACTATTAATTAACTTTGTGATCCGTATTAAATCCTATTAATCAGGACACCGATTCTTCTGTTGATTTCATTTACTGTGATGAAGATTCTGTATTTTGGCTGGAGCTCAACTAATTTAGTCTAATGTAATTTAAAATAGTCTCAAATAAGTAAAATAGGCAAATGTTTCAGGAAAACTGAAATCAGTTTCCCAAAAGCAAGAATTTCTGAACGATCCTGAGAAATTTCTCACATTGGTGTAACTCTCCATCTTGAACTGCAGACCCGTGAGTTTAAAGGTGTTGAATACCAGACTCCTAGTAATAGTGTCTTGTGGTATTGTAGGATTTTATTTCTGGGAATTTTCTGCAACTATAAGAATGTTCTACTATAAAAAGTTCCATACAGAGTTACAGACTGCTTTTCTAAGAGACAGTAGTTGTATTCTTACTTTCCTCAAACTACATAGTACTAATTGCATAGAAAAACAAATGATGGTTTTTTTACAATATTCAGTTCACCATGTCATCCTTACTATAGACCCTCTCTCACAGGCTATTACCTCTTATAGTACATATAAAAGAGGAAAAACTAATGACAGATGAGAAAGTTTCATGTCAGTAGAGACACTGGTGGCAGTGGGCAAGTCTAGACAACTTTAAGATTCAGTACAGATAAACCATGGTGTTAATATAATTCATAATCATAGTAATCATCATCTGTTATTACTCCAACATTGGAGGCCTCAATGGGTTTCATTTTCTTTCTGTCCTCTTTGCCTCTTTCCATGGATGATGGATTATCGTCACATTGCTGCAGAATCTTTTTGGAAGACATCCAACTTTCTCCTCGGCTTTCTGCTGGCACTGCACACTGCCCTCCCCGGACATCCGTTCCTTTGGCCATCAGCACTCTTCTGGTTCTGAGAAGGTCACAGGTGCAGTTCCAAGGGTTTCCATCTAAATACAGATGACGAAGACGAGGTAAATACTCTAAGACTTTGCGATCCAAGGCAGATATCTTGTTATTCCGTAAATTTAAAACCTGAAGCTGTTTCAAGTCCTTCAGCTCTTGTTCTCCAACATCCTCTATGCCATTTCCTTTAAGATCCAATCTAGCAAGGGTGTCTGGAAGTCTGAATAAAAAAAAACAAAACACAGAGGTGTTATGTCCATCATATTGTTTCTGTTTCTGTATGTGCTGATGGGTACTTGTCCAGGCACATCTGAGGTACTAAAATAAAATGCAATTTTCTACCAAAAAAAAAAAAAAGTGGTTTGGGGGTTTAGTGTTTGTTTGTCATTTTTGTTTGGCTTTGTACGTTAGAGGTGTACTGTCTATGCACCCTTGAACTGTTTTCCCAAATTACTGCAGTTCTGACATGGACTGACTGTGTTTGTGCAGCTGAACTTAACAGCAATCCTGCTGTGCTATACTATGAAGGAAATTATATGTTTAATTGAGTGTCAGGCTTAAAAATACATTTTATACTCTTCAATGCCATAAGTGTGCCAATGACCAAATTGTAGCACCATGAAAGATGAAAAGTTTAGAGAATCATGGCAACAGTGCTCCTTCAAGTACTTCTATATATGATTTGTTTAAAAAGGTTTTTTAATTCATAAAGAACTAGAATTTTTCTTCTGTTTTGTTCTCTTGCTCCCGTAAGACTCAGACATTAATCATCAGAGCAGTAGTCCATCTGATGATATCCTGTTAATAAATCTTCAACAGGGAAAATAAAAGTGCTTTTTGATGTTCTTTTTAAACAGTGCTTTTGACAATTAGAACTGGCTACCTTTAAAAGAAAAAAAAAGCTGATGATTTCTGAATATGATACTAGATGGGACCGTATAATTTGTATTTTTGTACATATTACAAATTTGTGTAAGACTTTTACTTCAAAAGTCTTGCTCATTTATGATCTTCTATTTTCCTTTTGCTACAGTTAGTGACAAGCATGGAATATTTTTAATAAAATTAATTTGACAGTATCTTAAAAATTACTTTACTATGGTAGTATACAATCTGATGAAATTAAGTCATGGTTAGAGATTTTAAGGAAACCTATTGGCTGAAACTCTCAGGGAAATGATAAATAATACTATCAAGATCTATTTATAATAGAAACAGCAGTATACCACAATAGGTAAAGGTTCATGTGATAGTTTTATCTGTTAGTATGAATAATCTATATCAACATGAAATACCTTTGAAAATTACTAAGAGGGTAGCTAATTGTTTTTTTGTGAAGCTGAGTTTGACATCTTAAGCTGAAAAATAGTTCCCAAATTTATGAAAATCTGACAAGTTCAGAGGTACTATTGCGAGCATAAGAAAGTTCTGTATTGCACAGTATTTCCTGTAGAGATGAGAATTCACATGTTGGTATGGTGATTCACTCCACAAAATTTGATCTTACAAATGTTTTTGACTGAAATAAATCTATTTTGAAACCTAACCATAGGCAATGACTATAGTTGTGTCAAAACAACACTGTAATGTCAGAAGGATACTCTGGAGCACCCAGAGTGCCACTGGTGCCAAGGGCAGCGGGAAATCACCCGACATGTTTATTCAGTCTGATTCCACTCCAAAGCCTGACCAGCAAGTCCTTAAACCTGTGAAGAGTCTTGTTGTACTAATGTTAGTCTTAGGCTTTATAGCTATGTTATTTGACTTCAGGCTGTGTTGATCTTGAGAAATAATGTCACTGGAGTACACGATGAGTGACCCTGCTGCTGGAAGAGGAGCTGTACTCACTCAAGAGCTGACCATGGCAACCTCATTGTGCCACTCTAGGGCATATCATCAGACTCTTCCCTGCATTTTTACCCCTCCCTGCAAGCTTTTATGAAATATGGGATCTTCTCTAAAAGTCCAGAAAATACTTAGACTTGTAGATTATTTTCTTCTCAAAAAAGAACGAAGCTTTCTTTCTCCTCTTTCCTGCCAAAAAAATGCTAAGACCTATTCGCTTTAGCACTCTAACCATATTTTTTAACCTTTTGCAGTGGTGACAGTTCTCAGATAACTGTCAAAAGTTATCATTTTATTTATGTATATCCACGTGTACCTAGTCATTATCAGACAATTAAATTAAGTACATAAATTGTAAAATCTTGTCATTTTCCCCTTCTTTTACATTTACAGCCTTCTCTGGAAATCTGTATTTACTGTTGGATTGAAAATAAATGTCCCCAATATTTCCTTAAAAGTCATACTCTTTAAAGTCTGATAGAGAACCCCTTCCTGTTAATTCTCTTTACTATGAAGGTTGTAAAGTAAGATGGATTAGACAATACTAAAGTAACTAGAAGGCATTAAACATTCCTGTCAAGCTAGACTGAAATCAAATATTTATACACCACTAAATCACATTCTGATTATAAAGCTGCTGCCAAATAGATTCAAATGCTAAAGGACCTGATGCTAAACAAATTGAAATTTTACTGCATTATTTATTTGGTCTAGTTAAACCTGTCCACAAGCCATAAAAATAAAGTTTAACAGTTCAGTTCTGTTAAAGAAGTTGATGTTAATGGAATTACTTTGCTATTTTTATGCCATCTTATTGCACAGCCTTTTGCAATAATGAAATTGCCACTTTATATTAGAACAACCTCCATTTGGCTTAATATGCTTTCTCTGATAATTGCCAGGACCACACTTAGATGAATGTGAGAGATCCTCTAAGCAGGGCATTAATGAACACAGTGTGCCCAAGGGATGTTTCTTCTGTGCTCTGTTGACTGGAATTTTGCTTCTAGCCTGAAGCTGGAGACTTTATATGCATTCCAAATACATTGTTATGTGTGAATTTAATGAAGTCGAGAATGCTAATATCACTGAAAAAGCACATTCTTTTTGACCAGACTCTGTTCCTGAAATCTTAATATTTTAATGATAATCAACTTAGTGTGGGTTGGTAGAAACATCAGCTTTAAAATTGCTATAGTTTCTTTTATCAAATACTCTACTAATTTACTTTCATAGGGGAAGGTAAATCTAAGTAGCAACATAACTTCTTTGTAGTAATTCTGTTATATTCTCTTAGCCAGTTCATCTTATTTGTGTGCTAATTAAACAAAGTAGCCTCACGGGCAGGAAGAGATGGGAAATGAGCAGATTCACTGGGGGCCACAGATGTAATGAAAACAGCTTTACTTCTGGGCTGAGACTGCTAACAGGAGTGTTAATTAGTGCTAGTTATGGCAGTGGGTTTATGCTATGGATAGACTTCTACCATGTCTGGGTCTGAATACAAATTTCTGGCTCTTGTTCTCTTAATTCAGAGGAGAGATGACACCTTGGAACCAGCTGTCCTCAGATTCACTTGCCTCAGTGGAATAGAAATGAGGAGATTCTGTTCCAGCGCCAGATTTGAAAGCTGTGCACACTGCTGAAGAGCTCCTGCCTCAAACATGCTCACAGCGTTGTTGTCAAGAAACAAGTGCTTAAGGTCTTGTAGTCCTTGGAAGTCCTGGGCTGTCACCCTTTGAATCAGGTTATTGCTGCAGTCGAGTTTCTGCAGTCTGCCGGGCAGCCTGAATGGCATAGTGTGGAGCTGGTTCTTAGAGAGCTCCAGTGTTGTTAAGTTAGGAAGAAGCTGGGCACCATCTATTGATGTTAGCTGATTTTCTGACAGGAAGAACTCAGACAGGTTTTCTAGGTGTTTCACGTCTCTGAGTCTCACCATTTTAAGTTGGTTTTTCTCTAATTTCAGTGACAGCAGGGATTTAGGTAGGTCAAGAGGCACTTTTGTCAGAAAATTGCCACTTAAACTGAGAAACTGTAGATTTTGGAAAGATGCGAAGAAGTTGGTTGGAAATGAATTCAGTTTATTATCAGCCATGCTCAGATACTTCAGCCTAGGAAGCTTAAACGGTGCAGACACAGATTCCATGTTGTTGCCATCCAGGATTAGACTTTGTAAATTGCACAGGGAAGAAAATGCACTTGGAGGCAGAGTTGCAATCAAGTTGTTCCGAATATCAAGCACCCTTAGTTTCATCAAACCCGCAAAATCAGTTGCATGCAGAGTGTTGATGGAGTTATCAGCGAGTTTTAAAATTTCAAGGCCAGATGGGAGAAAGGTGGGTATTTGCTTTAGCTGATTTTTGCAGAGTTCCAGGGACTTCAGGGTGCTCAGAGCTTTGAAAGTGTTGTTTTCTATTGATTCTGTGCCACTGCATGACAGGACCAGCTCTTCAAGGACTGACATTCTCCTGAAGTCAGTAAACTTAAAGAGAAAAAAAAAAAAATCATGTGATAGTACACCATCTATTTGTAGCTATCTTCACTGGTTACTCCTTCTGGATGGTCTGACAATTGCAAGTGAATACTGAAAAACTATATATTTAGAATGAGAAACTAAGATAAGTGGTAAGTACAAGGTATTACTATCGGTACCTGTGGTTTGCCAGTATTTACTTACATTTCTAGAATTTTGGTGTTAAGTCTATACTTCATCTGGTTCTGAGCAAACACATCTCTTATTTCCACCTGGATGATAGCCTATATAAAATGAAGAGCTAATATCATCAGTGGCAGAAATCTTTGCAGAGAGTAGATGGTTGTTAATGTTCACTGTGCTCAGTGGAGCTTGCTGAAGCAGTTTTGAGTTCATCATACAGCCATTGCCTTATATCAATAGTATTACCACTGCAGCATGTATTCCCCAGAGGAAGTACAATGGATATCTTTACCTCTTGCTGCTATAAGGTTTTGTCATTATACTAAAATCCAATACTTGTATTTCTTCTCTTCCCCACTACCTCTCCTTTGCTTTAAAATAAAAAACTTCACATATTAAGATGACCAAACCAGAAGTGTCAGATCAGCTTGGTCTGAAAAATCACCTCTGTGGAACTGTTTGCTTTTATGGGAATTTAGCTTTTGTTAGTTGGTAATACAGAGATACTTTGCAGTGGTAAATGGAACTTAGATTTCCATAGACTATGGACTATTAATATAGACTATGACTATAATATAGTATAATAATGTGGGAAACTGCAGCGGGCTGCAGATCCCTTGATGGAGGAAGAAGAATTTGACCTTGGCCAGATTGTTGTGTGCCCGTGGAGATAAACAACTTGCAGAGACTGAGAACCCATGAGAAGCGTATGATAAGAAACCTGGACAAGTTTGTACAGACACTAGTTTGTAACTGTGCCCAATAGGTGATTGTGTGTAATGAGCACCAATAATGTTAGTGCACGTACACTTAGGAAATATATAAAAGTAAGTGTGTGGAAAAAAATAGGGATAGATATATATGTAATAAAAGAAAGTTTCACTTTTATCTGTTCAGGATCTTTGCCTGCTTTTTATCGTCCGTCCCATCAACGACATAATAATACTATATTATAGTCATAGTCTGTAGTCTAAACATGACTATATTATAGTCATAGTCTATAGTCTAAACAAAGTCATACTATATATGCTATATATACTATATATACTATATATAATATACTATAATATAGTATAATAATATAATATGACTATGATATTATATATCATAGGATTATGGACTATGATTATAATATTGAGAAGCATACAGTTGTTTCATCATTTTTCTGCTCTGTTGGAATGTGCTTGTTTACAAAGCTTGCCATCTTGTGTCTCAAGCAGCAAACTTAAATGAATCTAATAGTTTTGTCTAAGCTATGAGGAAGCAATGAAGGTGAACCAGGGAGTTCTCTAAGCACACCATTTGCTAAAACATTTGTTTTCTGAAATTGCCAGATATGCTTCCCATTGATATAGATGCTTAAGTCTTAAAAAATCATTTATATGGGAATCACAAAAAAACTTAGAGCAAGATAAGCAGGTATTCTGCACAGGAGTGATGGGAAGGAGTGTCCTCATCTGTTTTCCCTTCCCAGGTCCAATAAACATCTCACTACAGGTTTCAGGAGTGCCAAACCAGTAAGAGATGTGAAAATGACAACAGAGCCTTCATGCTATTTCCCCAGGGCTTAGTAGCTACCAGTATATTTTTCTCTCATTGAGGGAAGCTACAAAGCATGTTCTACAGCATAAACCCTCATCCCAGTCAGGAATCTACATGGAGGGCAGTACAAGTCCTTTTGCAAAACAGATGCTGGGTAGTAAATTTTTCTGTAATCCTGGTTGAATACATTTGACTATCAACTTTTGTATGTGAAATCAGCTTATAAAGGTGACTGTTAAAAGATGCCTTCCAGCTTCATTTATGCAGTTCCTGGATGTTTTTCAGTTGTATCTCTTTATCTTAGCTACAAACTCTGCATTTTAACTTCTGTTAGAATTAAAGCCCACACAGCTGTGAAAGACAAGTCAGATTTCATTTTGCTCTGGTGTCCTTCATTTATCCTTCTGATTAATTTTATTCTGTCTTGTCAAATAATTTCTGAGCATTGCAAGATTTGATGAAGTTAGGGAGAAAGTATAGATATGGAACCTCTATTGATGCAGGTTTCTCCAATAACATTTTAATTCAATGAGGGAATGTACCTCCGTTAAAACCCTTATATTCTCAACAGTAAATAAAAAAGTTGTCCAAATTATATTTTTTTTCTATAATACAGGTTTGTGGTTTAGGTATGTATAGCTATATAGCAATATCAGAGTTACAAGTCCAGTTTTAGTCATGATTAGGAGGCTCAACCTATGAAGTTGAAGTTATTATGAGAAGTCCCATAGGAATGAGCTGCATTGCTCAAGAGCACAAAAACATAGTCATATGTAATTATAAAATCAAGGAAATTGAAACAATTGTGGACCTTGACAATTCCACATATTTTCTCCTATAAATTCAAAAGCAATATTTTCTGCTCTTCCTCACCTGATTTCTTTATGTCTCTAAGAGGCTTAATTTTCATCTTATTAAGTGACAGAGAGTTATGTGACGCTCAATGTACAGACATTCACTCTGTAATGATGTTAGGCTTCTTAATGTGTATTATTAAAATTTCTGGTTTCCACTTATTTGGCATGATTTGCTAAGCTTTGTGACCATGCTGTTTTGAGACTTAAACATTATCCATGCTGTTACAAACCACCCAGTCTTTTTAATATGAATGAAGACATATTTGAAAGCCTATCAGCTCTTTTTTTTTTTTTTTTGCTAAAGTGGTGTTTCATTCCCTAACTAGATTGTCTGTAAAGTGATACTAATATGGTTTTACATTTTAAAATGTTGATCTCCCGAAAATGGATCTAATATATTGCTAATTTAATAGAAACATTTTAATCAATTTGTAATTTTTTAATGACTTTTTTTTTAAGAATTACTGTGAACTGGGATTTATTATGAACAGTTTTTTTAAAACAGTTCCCTGTCATGAGGGCAAGATAGACAATTTTCTTTTAGCATATAGAACACCACTTATTAATATAGTTAGAAATAAACTAAATCTTAAAGTGAGATTAAACAAGTTATAGCTGGTCTTCAAATTAAGAAGGAAGCAAAAAATGTTGAAAAAATATGCTAAAATTACTCTAGTTTTGTTATTATGAGTTCTGTTTATAAGGAATCCTGCCTCGTAAAAATACAAAAAGCAAAAATGCCAGCAACTGTTTTCATCACTGATCAACCCTGTCAGAAAAAACACAAAGTTGACCTGGGTAAAAAAATTGTCCACTATCTTGTTTTTTTTTTCTTTAAAACGTATTGTATTTAGCATACAAGCATAACTTCTTTTCTTTTTAATTGCTTTACAATCTTAATAGTTACCAATGGAAATTAAAGTCCAAAAGTAATTGAAACAATATTTGTTTATCCTTTGAAGTCAGCTAATTGCCAAGCCACAGTATTTGTGAATGCTTGCAATATAAAACCCTCTTGGAGGTCAGGGGTGGGAAGTCTAGGCTTCCATTCAAATTCTTTGTGAAAGTACATTATTTTCTCTATGATTAGGTAAATAAAGGAATTTTTTTAAAAAACCCACCCAAACAAAACAAGCCCAGACCAACCAACCAAATAAAAGGCGTATGCCAAAACCCTAAAATCCTATAGAGTTCTTTTAGTTCTTGCAGACATGCACTTTACAAGCAGAAATCAAAACCTGCTTCTACAAGCACTATGGTGTGTGACAGAGGAATTACCTAATTTGAAGTATAATTTGTTGCATGGAAAAAAAATACAAAATATATCCAAAGACCCAGTCTAATCTCAAGGAAATCATCTATATAACTTCCCAGAGATAGCATGAAAAGACTTTTTTTCTTTCAATGCAAAGTCAGTAAGGCATACTGATAGTTCAGTTGAATTAATGTATAAAGTGAAAAACTCTCTTAATGGTTTTACACACCATTTTTTCTGAATAGTCATAAAACATTTATCCCACTACTCCATTTACATTAAATGCTTATAACATCTGTCTTTTGCTTTAGTGAGAACATAAGGCTACTTTACTTGTAACTGAATAGTAGCTGACAGGTATAGGCAACTAGCCTAAGAAAGGAAAAATGGCTTGTCTTACTTATCTAGGAATGAAAAAAAAGGGGGGGAGGCAGAATTTGCACAGCAAATGTATTTCCTAATGCAGAATTCATTCATCTTTTGTTTAACTAGAACGTATCACTATAGCTAAATCACACCAATAAACTTTGGCTCTTGTGGGTATGTGAGCTAACACAAGGAAACCAGAGATATTAGTAGCACCTAAAAGAGTAAATGCTTTCTCAGAGGTATATGAGACAATCACTGACTGTTTCTCAGTGGGCAACAGGTATTCCAGGTGCTGCTCTAAGCTGCCTTCTAGCCTATTTCATTCAGTTCTGAGAGCAAAATACAGGACACATTTCAGAGCAGTTAAGTTTAAATTCTTTGTAAGAGAACAAGCATACTTAAGTGAAAATGTATCTCATTTGAACCAGACATTTCTTTTTATTTGTACTAAATCGATACACAGTAAGCATGTGCAGTACCAGTGGTTGTATTTCCCTAGTGTCTATCTACAGAAATTGAATTTATTAAATAAAGATATTTCAGGGTAGAAAACAAGGATGCACTATTCCAGAATGCAGGGCAAAATTAGCATAAACTGATCATGCCTTTATTAATGCAGTCCAGTGATAGCTCAAGAAACCCAGAAGAAACCTTTTCAATAACACAAATAGATGGCAGGTTCGGTTAGAACTGCTATCATTTATATGGGTTATTAGATAGGCCTGCCATTGCTTCTAGAAACATCTCATGCTGTGCCTTAAACTTACTTACTTTCTCTGACATTTCTAATAGCAGTTGTACCTGACACTTCCAGCTCCAGAGGGGGAAAAGAACTTCAATTTCATTCATTGAGGAAACAATTGTAATGACATAAAACCATTCAATTTACAGATTTAAAAGTTTCTTTGAAAGTCAATGGTATTTGACCATATAGAGAACAAGTCAACATTTGGCTCCTAGTTGTAAATCACTATTTTTTTGAGTTTCATACAAGATATCATTGCGACAGCATGAACTAGTGCTTGGAGACTGCAGGGTAATGAAAACACTACAGAAATATATTTACATATTCCTAAAGAGCAAGTAAAAATAAAACCAGATCTGGTGGCATTTCACCAGTTTTTAGATCATGGAATAAGATTCTCTCCTCACTGCCATCTGGGAAGCCCAATTTTCAGTTACAGTGCACCACAGAAAGTACTTTTGATGGATTTTCCTACCTGGAGTTGTTTAATTTTGCTGTGGCTGATGAAGAGTCTCCTGGTGGTAAAAGGAATCTCTCTGGGGATCTCTGTAGCTCTGTAGCATTGCACTGACTGGGCAGGGTTACAGCTGCATCTTCTTGGGCAAGTGATACTTAGACCACTGTGAAAAGAAAAGACAATGACTAAAAGGTAAAATAAATGCATCTTCTTAAAAGAGGAACTCTGAAATTGTCTCAGCAACATGCAGCTTGAATTAAGCACCAAAGCCTTTTTATACCATGAAATCTGATAAAAGGATATTATGACTGTGTATTTTATTCCAGTGAAAAAACAGCAAAAACAATACCGTAATTTGCCTGGGTTAAAATGTTGGCAGGCATTACAAAGAGTGAGAAACTTAAACAGTGATAAGGTGCCTTTACATTTGTAGGTATGCGAAATTAGTGTTATTTATTACCTGACATCTAATCTGCAAACATCCATATTATCTCCAGTTTCCTAGTTTTGTTAAATGTGACACCACAGAATTAGTGGAAAAAAGATAAAGAGCTGTTTTATAGTGGGGTTGTAAAACCTTTGTATCTTCTGTGACCCAGTATTAGAAACGGTAAAAACACAAATGCAGCCAATGCTGAAGCTTTTTTGCTCTTCCTTTTGCATTGGTCAGATGACACCCCACAACCCCCCACCCCCCCTGCCCCCAGACTCCCCAAACTCAGGCAGCTACTATTTTAAAGCTAAAATATTCTATTCACTTTCTGGATATCTGTGGTACAGCTGAGTGCTGCTGGTTGGACAAAAAACTAAGTTACCTGTATTTGGGAAATTCCCATCCACCATAATTTAATTATTCTTATATTTGAAGATTATAAACATGAAATGCTTGAAAGCATTTAGTATAAATCAAGTCATAGATATCAATAATACCTATTTACCCCATGACAGATGGAAAACACCAAAGTTCTCCTCGGGGTTTTTGTTCTACTTACTAGTGCTTCTTTACATATCTACTAGCTGTGCCAGCTGGAGATACAAAGTTTGGAAAGGCATACAGTTTGGTTTGTGATTATTTTCCTTCACACTGAGCGATTTATGACAAACCTGTGTCCATGGCAGACCTTTGTATATCTGTGATCTGCTTTGCACTGTTACCTACTTCCTTCCATCGTCTCCATCATATCTTCAGTAGTAGCTAATCCTATCCCTTAAATGCAGAACTAGCCCATTTATTTTTCCAAGCTGAAGATAATGTCAAGTTGATTTGACAAACTGGTAACAGCACTGGGGGCAATCCTTGATGGGGATGCCTATTGGATGCAGCTGGGCTTGCACTGGAAAATTGCCATATTCCTTCCTGGAGATCCTTCAGTCTCCTTAATCCTCTATACTGTGAGTGCAGAACTGCAACCCAGCATCTGCTAAACCAAACAGCAAGAGCAGAAACCTTTTCCAAAAACAACCTGACAATTAGCTTGTTTAACAAGTTACACAGAAAAATCTTGCCCAACTTATGCCAGAGTGAGCACATGAACAAAAATGAGTCCTTGGGCAGAATTAGCAACCGTGCATTAAAACAAATATTTTAATATATCTTCATCTAGGGTTTGGTACCTGGCTTGTGGTTTTGCCTTTTATTGTCTATTCCCCTAGAAGAGTCAAAGTACTCAGACAAAAGTGTAAATCCTTTCTGCACACTGACAACTACTTGTGGTGTATTTCTTTGATCCCATCTTTCCACTGACATGGGTTTAAATGCTGGTGTCAACTAGACAGTAATGCTTAGCATCCTATGTAGGGATTTGTCTTCCTCAAAAATGTCATCAGAAAACAACTCCTTTTTGCTCAAGGAGGGTCAAAAGAAATGAAGATCCAGCCCTACAGTTTGCAGTTTAGAGCTCTAGAGTAACCACATAGTCAGTCTGTGAATCCCTTTAAGTAAGAACAATAGATTGCATCCTTCCCTATTTTGTAAATTTTAAGTCAGGCAGCTGATGTCAGAATTAGCTGTAGTTATGAGGTAAGCCACAGTAAGGTGCAATATTTTTTGCTCTTGGTATTTTTGTGTAATGTAATCCTTGGTCTTTGCAAACCAATGAAAGGATACTTTATTGGTTTAATAGTTTATGTCCATTATATTAACAACCATGATTTGATCAATAATGATTAAATTTCGTGGTTAAATTTGAATTATTAAATTATTACAGAAATTATGTATCCATTAATTTCTGATATATGTCTGCTTTTGGCAGCTACATAATTTAAAGTGATAGCTATGAAAGGTGATACCCTATTAAACCTATTCTGTACAAATTCTGATACATGTTCACCAGTACTGATGACTTTGCTTTTGGACAAAACCATGACCTGTGGGGGTTTTATCAGTTTTAGGAGACTTGATAGAAGCAGAACCAACAAAGAGTGAAAGGTGTGTATGAGCATAAGCCTAGCAGGAAGACGCTGTGAAAGCAGCCCTGCTGGCCCATGAGTTGCACAGGTTCACAGTGGGATGTTAAGAAAGTCAATCACTATGGCCATTTCCTGCAAGCAGTTTTTATGCAAGCTCTCCACAGCTTTTGATGGGGATTCCTGTGCCAGACTAACAACATCATTTCTCTGTCAGAGAGAACAAACGACAGCACCCAAACCTGCCTGCATGAGAAGTCCCAGGGACATCCTACATGATGTATGCTTTAACCAAAGTTAAACACTAAACACAAAAACTTGGCAAACTCAAAGTCCATGTCAGACGTTGTCTTGATGACATTTAACACAGACATTGATTAAGTATATTGGACAAACTCAGATAAAACATAAGCTTGAGTTGATGGAAGTTAGGTGTTTCAGAGTTGCTGCTTTTATTTCAAATCTGAAATATGGCTCATAAAGGACTGTAAAGTTTGGGGTTTCTTTTTTTCCAAATGTATCAGTTAGCCTAATAAAAGTACTGTATTTTTGTACAAGCCTTATCTCAGATAATTTCAGCACCTGCCATACTGGTGTATGGGCATTTTATTTCTTCACCAAAATCAAAGATTTGACAAACGCACACATGCATACATCAAGATGTAATTTTTTAACCTAAGACTGCATTCAGAAAAATGACATAAAAGTAAGATGATGTTAAAATTAGAAGAATGAATCTGCAGAACTCTTGCTACAGAGTGTTTAGAAATATCTAAGTTAAGATAGCCTATAAAACCTGCAAGTGGATCCTTGTAGTGTACATGATGGCACAGACTGCACAAGGGAAGATGTAGTCTTATCACAAAAGACATGGAGAAGCTGAACTCCTGCAGCTGGGGTGTCACTTGCCTATGGAAAGGAAAAACTGCAGGAAAAGACCAGCTCATGGCCTGCACAGGGCATGGGTAGGAGATTGGTCCCTGAGGGATATCAGAAGCAGAAGGAGTTTGGCAACTAGGAATTGTTAAGTGATGGCATATGCTCTAAAGAATCCTTGGCATATTTAGCTGCCATATGCTATCAAGTGCCTGCCACTGAGTATGTGAATTTATAATTATTTTTTGCTGAAGGTTTTTAACTTGGTTTTGTACCAGTTTTTTGTAGGGAAAACAAATGGCCTTTGTCTGCTGCAAAGGTTACCTCCAATAAAGCCCTTCTCTCCAGAGTGGATCAGGCTACAAAGGGAAACAATCATAACATTTTTTTTTAAAAACATTATGCTTCCCTTAATCATCTCTTGAAATAACCTGAAGTGCTCTATAGAAATGTTTCTTATACAGTCTCAGAGGGTTACACTGAAGCAAAAATGTCAACCTATGCATTCTAGGCAAATTAATGAGGCCTGATTAATATAAAGGTTACAAACTTATCAAAAGTGATTTTGTGTTTTAATCCTACAAAGTAGAGTTTCACAAAAACAACCAGAGGCCTGTCTGAAAAAAAAATGAAGTCTCAATCGTCTTCTTAAATCAAGATTTTGTAGAAATATTTTCTATCCATTTTCAGAGTATGTGGAGAAGGTGCTTTCTAACTCCAGGCAAGGTCATCTTCATACACTGGAAACAGCTGCTGGATGAGTTAAAGCAGATTTTTCTTCCACACAATAAGGTAGATTTCCTTTTCTTCCTCCATGCTGGCTACATAGAGGAGATGAATGTGATAACCCCTTAGGAATTTCTTGTGTTTCACTTGTCTGTGGCACGTTTGCATTCCAGAGCAACTAGCACAGTGAAACCTGCTGAAAGGAATGAAACTTTGTTAAACAGAAATCGACATATTGGGGAGTTTTAGTCATTGCCAGTTTTATGATGGTGCTGAGGCATGCTAGCCCAGATCAGATGGGATGGATCTGCGGCAGGCACCCCACAAACAACAAATAAACAGAGGTCAGTTTAAACAATTTCATACACTTATGCTGCTAATAATGCTGTAATTGGCCTTCAAAGTATTGTAGCTAATGACATCCACTTAATGGAGGACTGTTCTTCATTAACTGAGCTACAGAGAGCTGTGCCCATGAAACCAGAGATTAGGATGTGGTATAATGACAGTTTCCTAGTAATGACATTCCAAGTTAAGTCTGAAAAAGGAATGAAGAGGGGAAAATAAAGAAGGCCGATCTGTTGGCTGAGTCCATTCTCAACCTAGAATATAAACATACAGGTATTTTGTATATGAGCAGTTATGTAAGATCTGTAATAACTATGTGAGGCCATGCCTCATGCAGTACCACCTAAAAGTAAAGTGGCATGAAAGGATCATCCAGTCAATAAAGGAATCATGAAACCAATGGAACTTTTTCAGATCCTGTAGGAAGTAAGTTAGTTCTGGCCCTTCCATTTTCTTTGGATATCTTTAGCCTTAAAGAGCAGCCTGCTATTAACTCTTCATCCAACAAAACCAGAATGCAGCTTAAACTAAAAATTATCTACTGTTCAAACTGCAAGTCACAGTTTCAACAAGACAAGGACTTTGAAATAGCAGTTTTCTAAACTATATACACAGTGTGCACAGAAAGAGGGTTTCTTTCTTGCATACTATAAAAGCTGAACATTCTTGGCCAGTATTTTATTCATTTTTTAAAACAAAAAATCAGAATTAAAATAGTTAAGTGTATACATAGAAATAAGCATTAGAATAAGATCACAACAGCACTGTGAAAAGGAAAAGCTGATCTGAAGAAGTGACTTGTGAAAGTTGTGTTGTGTAAAAAGAGACCAATACAGAGTGAATGTTCAAAATAGTTGTCAGTGAACTATTGTACCTATGGACTTACCCATTGATTGTAAAATGCAGCCAACTATGAACTCTCTAAGCCTGCAAGACAGGGATCACCTAAAATGTAAAAACTAAAAACTCTAGGCTTTGTTAGCAGAAATGTTCTGTAATGACAGCTGAAAATGTATGTCTCTTTAAGTGTCAGTGCAGATGGATAACTTACTCCCTTCCTTCAGAAAGGAGTGTGCTCCAGAAAGGCACATTCTAATCATCTACTCTTTTTTTAGAACACGAAAATCTTACTTTATCATCTCTATTCTCTCCTATACTTCGATACTGCACAATATTATTTGTTTCCCCTTTGGTGCCCCTGCTTGTGACTGTACAACCACCCACGCAATCGAACCACTCAAGATGCTTCAGCACTAACCACACAGGTGACGGCCTTGACATGTGCAGGCACTGCAGCCCAGCACACACAGCTGGGCAGCTGCAATTACAGAGGTTTCCGGGGGAACTGACCCTCATGTGCAAACACA
The DNA here is from genome assembly GCA_013396755.1 of Sclerurus mexicanus. Taxonomy (NCBI): domain Eukaryota; kingdom Metazoa; phylum Chordata; class Aves; order Passeriformes; family Furnariidae; genus Sclerurus; species Sclerurus mexicanus. Next base: position 1,658,594 of record VWZF01005177.1, on the reverse strand, counting down.
TGTGTTTATATTGTGAATTCTTTGTGCAGAGGCTGGGTCTAACCAAAGGTTTGTAGAGTTTCTCACAGTCTAGGCATGGACACTAGATACCAAATCTACAGTAGTGATGTCGATCCAAGTAATTTGATTTGGGTATTACTTTGCGGGGGCTTTTTTTGTATGAAAATGTGTCCTCCTCATGCTTAAAGTCATTTACTCTTTAAACTCAGAGTAAGTTTTCAAATAATTAATGAAGTACTCCAGTAATCAGTTAAAGTATGCAGGTTTAAATTTATGAAGGACTATTTGTACTCAAATGTGCTTAATAGCAGTGTAATGCAGACACTTCACATTCTCTATACCCTGCCTAAAATAATTGAAATTATGTACATAAATTATACATGAAGAAATTATCTGGTGATTAGCTGCACCAGCTCTACATCATAGATAAGGTCAAAGGAACAGATCACAAAACCTTCAGTGAAGTCCTTTTGACATTAAAGGCATTCAGCAAATTTAAATTCTTCTTGACATATAACTTCAACTATTTGATTGTTAGAAATGTCCCTTGTAGAAAGAATTCTTACTGCTAGACCAGTTGTCTCAGACTACTGCTGTTCTTTAAATGTTCTTCAATTACTTTGTTGTTGTTATCAGGGTGTAGTATGCCCATAGTCTACTCTGAATCAATTTAATATAATTAAAGACCAAACCTACTAACCTTTCTTAGGTTCAGTTCCATCATTACTGCACAGCTTGCTTACAGAACAGAGTTACAGTTGCTCTGAGGGCTTTTGGTAGGCATTTCAAGGGTAACTGGAATTGATCAGAATTTTCTAGGGGACCTGCAAGTAGAGTTTTGAGATAATTTAATTATTCCTGTGTTTACCTTTATATCAGTGATACTTGCTTTAAATTTCAACCCCTCTTTTACACAGGATTTCTGGTAAGAATGTAAGTAGTAGCTAATGATAGCTATATTTACTAAGATTTAGTGTCACAACTGCTTATTTTCTTAACAATATGTAGCATTCCTTCTCATTTATACATAGTCCAATAAGTATTAGACAGATATTACACTGCAAGTAGGCTTCTGAAAGGATTGTATTTGAGAAGCTAATCTTTGAGTGGAATAAGCAAAGACAAAACCTTGTTTGAGCGGCAAAATTTAAGGGCATGCAAAACAAAGATAGCATGGATAAGGGATGAAAGAATTCAAATTAATGACCACAAAACGCTGATACCATTGCAGATAAAAACAATTTAAGACAGAGCTGGACCAACCCCTAACCTAAAGGAAAAGGACACTAAAAAACTGAGAATAAGTAATTCTTTAAACAGAAGTAGTCATACATAAATTATATTAATCTAAGTTTTTAAAGGCAGTATTTGCTGTAGATATGTTACACAGTAACTATGGGAAACTTCTTTCTTAAGATAAGTAGATACTAGTCAAATGCATGATAGAGACATATTAGCAGAAAATGCTAATGTTTGGCTAAGGGATAGATTACTGTTCCATTAAATAAAAAAAGGCAAAAAATGTAACATAATTCTATAGGTACTTCTCCAGTACCAGAATCAAAGTCAAAGCTAACATAAAAACTGATAGTCCTGGAAAAATTAATCTTCCTGTGTGACTAAACTAATTTAAACAATAAAAATAGTTTAGCTTTTGATACGGCAAATAATTTGATTTTCTGTCAGATGTTGTTGTGCAAAAAAGACAGTTGATACAGCTGTGAAGAATGAATGTCAGGATGAAGGTCAGGTAAATGCTCTGTTCAGTTGGGCTCACTCTGAAGTGCTTGGGCAACTTCAGACCCACCCTTTGCTCAGCTACTATTCTGAATACACCAATTTACTAAGCCAGATTTTTTTTCTGTAGAGGTATATAAAGGGGTTTGTAGCTTTTGTTTTCATCATGGATGGGCTTAGCAATAACAAAACTCCCCCATTAGTTGCCCAATTTGTTACTACGTGCCTTAAGTTGCAGCGCAGACAATTCGAATGGTGTGCTGGTTTTGGCTAGGGTAGTTAATTTTCTTCACAGTGGTTAGCGTGGGGCTGTGTTTTGGATTTGTGCTGAACACAGGGCTGACAATCTAGAGATGTTTCTGTTATTGCTGAGCAGCGCTTACACAGAGCCAAGGCCTTTGCTTTTTGTACTGTCACCCTGGCAAGGGAAGTTGGGAGTGCACAGAAGCCTGGGAGGAGGCACAGCCAGGACAGCTGACCCCAACTGACCAAGGGGTATTCCATACCATATGATATCATACTCAGTACATAAATTTGAGGGGAGAAGGAGCAAGGGGGAAATGTTTGGACTGATGGTGTTTGTCTTCCCAAGTAATCATTAAGTAGGATGGGGCCTTGCATTCCTGGAGATGGCTGAACCCCTGCCTGCCCATGGGAAGCAATGAATTCTTTTTTTTTTTATTTTTTTTGCTTTGTTTGTGTGTGTGGCTTTTGCTTTCCCTATTAAACTGCCTTTATCTCAACCCTTGTGTTTTATGGCTTTTACCCTTCTGATTCTCTCCCCAGTTCCACTGGATGGATGGGCAGTGAGCGAGAGGCTGTATGGGGCTTGGTGTTGGCTGGGGTTAAACCATGACAAATGGCAAAGGACAAGTGAGCAGGTTTGTAATAACACTCTGTAAGCTTCTTGTCAAACCTACAATAGCAGGTCCCAGAGGAAATGAGATAGCTACTGTTAGTGGTGAAGTTTGCTTTTATCCAGCTCTTCTGAAAGCACAGATTGATGGAAGAACAATTCTTTCCTGCTCTGACATATCTCTTTGCATTCCAGGTGACTGGTCTAACCATTGAGCTGTAAACTGCTATCTTTCTTTCAATCTGTGTTCCAATCAATTATTTATGCAAAGTGAAGCAAGGAAAGAAACTCACCCCAGGATGCCCTGCAGCCCCAGGGCCAGGTGTGCAGGGGTCCTGACCATTATTTTGGTATCCTGCTGTTCTGACTGGAGGGTCCCTGTGCTCTCCCTCTGTTGCGGTGGCAGAGTACTTTGTGGGGTGACACTGTAAGCAAGATTAAGGTCCTGATCTGAGTTAAAGTGATCCGCTTTCTCTTTTGAGGTGGAATTACAACTTCAGTGCAATAAAACCAGGCTGCATATGTTCTCCACAAGACCTGCTAATAAAGCTCCCACTGAAATCAACATCAGAATTGCTGTATTGCAGTACTTTAAAGGAGGCGAGCTGTAACCAAGGTGAATGTCTTGGAGAAAACACACATGTAGGGATAGCTTATTCCCTGAAATTTGTTTCGTTTTCAGAACCAGGATGAGCTAAAAAAAACCAACTGTCTTTAATAAAATACCTTTTATATGGGTATAGCTACATTTGTCAGTGCTTCTAGAGATGCAAAGATGCCAGGGGCAGTCTGTTTAGGTTAGGTATTAAGAAGAAATTCTTTACTGCTGAGACTAAAACAGGTTGCCCAGAGAAGTGGTAGATGCCCCATCCCTGTCAGTGTTCAAGGCCAGGTTGGATAAGGCCTTGAACAACCTAGTGAAGTGGGAGGTGTCCCTGCACATTGGCAGGGGGAGCTGGGACTAGATGATCTTCAACCCTTAAAATTCTATGGTTCTATGATTTTATACAATAATTACAAGTTTGCATATTTGCTGAGCACAAGCAACAGATGTATCACTGCAAATCCCACTGTGTGGTTTGCACCTGTGCATCATGTTGGTGCATCATGGTCGTGAAGACTTCTTGTTCCTCTCCTCCTCCTTTATATGTAAAAATAACCACATATATATAAAAATGACCCAGGTTCCCAATTCAGTTTAGCTCTATTTTGAGTCCTCATATCTGGACCATGGATAAGTCATAGATATATATATTTATTAGCTCAAATAAAACTCTTGTCCATACTGCAGAAATTATTGCAATGGTAGCTCAGGGGAAAAAAAAAAACAAACAACAAAGCTTTTCCCAAAACCATTGTCATCTTTTTATCTAATGATGCCATCTCTCAGTTTGCCCTTCACCCCCACAACTGGTTTCCCTTTCAGCATTGAGGGTTTGTTTCCTGTCAGTGTGGTTAGGGTTAGTCACCATCATAGTCCCCATCATCCCACCTTCAGAAGGTTTGTGTTTCTGTGCTCCCTGCGATGCTTTAGCTCTTAGGAGGCTGCGCTATCGCTGTATCCTGGTGCCTCATTCAAGCAGTGATGGTTGTGAGCGGTGGTAACTTGTGGTTTCAGCGTGCCATCTGTCTGCTTCCCGTTGTGCACTTCTGCACACAAATACCTCTGTGCTTGCACTTCTCCTTGTGTTCCATTTATTCATCACTTCCTTCATGTGCTTACACTCTAAGTTGTTCAGGGCAAGGTCCACATTCTTCTTCTTCCCTAGGTACACAATTAGCATGGGTCTATACGGCCTACGTGTCAACACAAAAACTGATGTAATTGCAATTATACGCCCCGCTGGCTGCGGGGGCCGGGCGGGGACGCTCCCGGGGACCGGGACTGGGACAGGGGGACACGGGGCCAGAGGGACACAGGGACANTTTAAAGGAGGCGAGCTGTAACCAAGGTGAATGTCTTGGAGAAAACACACATGTAGGGATAGCTTATTCCCTGAAATTTGTTTCGTTTACAGAACCAGGATGAGCTAAAAAAAACCAACTGTCTTTAATAAAATACCTTTTATATGGGTATAGCTACATTTGTCAGTGCTTCTAGAGATGCAAAGATGCCAGGGGCAGTCTGTTTAGGTTAGGTATTAAGAAGAAATTCTTTACTGCTGAGACTAAAACAGGTTGCCCAGAGAAGTGGTAGATGCCCCATCCCTGTCAGTGTTCAAGGCCAGGTTGGATAAGGCCTTGAACAACCTAGTGAAGTGGGAGGTGTCCCTGCACATTGGCAGGGGGAGCTGGGACTAGATGATCTTCAACCCTTAAAATTCTATGGTTCTATGATTTTATACAATAATTACAAGTTTGCATATTTGCTGAGCACAAGCAACAGATGTATCACTGCAAATCCCACTGTGTGGTTTGCACCTGTGCATCATGTTGGTGCATCATGGTCGTGAAGACTTCTTGTTCCTCTCCTCCTCCTTTATATGTAAAAATAACCACATATATATAAAAATGACCCAGGTTCCCAATTCAGTTTAGCTCTATTTTGAGTCCTCATATCTGGACCATGGATAAGTCATAGATATATATATTTATTAGCTCAAATAAAACTCTTGTCCATACTGCAGAAATTATTGCAATGGTAGCTCAGGGGAAAAAAAAAACAAACAACAAAGCTTTTCCCAAAACCATTGTCATCTTTTTATCTAATGATGCCATCTCTCAGTTTGCCCTTCACCCCCACAACTGGTTTCCCTTTCAGCATTGAGGGTTTGTTTCCTGTCAGTGTGGTTAGGGTTAGTCACCATCATAGTCCCCATCATCCCACCTTCAGAAGGTTTGTGTTTCTGTGCTCCCTGCGATGCTTTAGCTCTTAGGAGGCTGTGCTATCGCTGTATCCTGGTGCCTCATTCAAGCAGTGATGATTGTGAGCGGTGGTAACTTGTGGTTTCAGCGTGCCATCTGTCTGCTTCCCGTTGTGCACTTCTGCACACAAATACCTCTGTGCTTGCACTTCTCCTTGTGTTCCATTTATTCATCACTTCCTTCATGTGCTTACACTCTAAGTTGTTCAGGGCAAGGTCCACATTCTT
>VWZF01005177.1:1619462-1650759 GCA_013396755.1 Sclerurus mexicanus | reverse complement strand
CGGGCCTGGCCGCGGCCATCCTCCCGCCGGGTCGGGGCCACGGAGCGCTGCGTGCCACGGCAGTGCCCGTGGGTGGGGAAAGGAGGAGTCCTGAGCAACAGATGCTGGTGGCTCGTCTGCTCTGGGCACTGAGTCCCTGGCGAGTCGGGACGAGACGACATAGAAGCTGCGCCAGACGAGGTTTGGGTCGGACATTAGGAGGAATTTCTTCACGGAAAGGGTGATTACCCATTGGAATGGGCTTCCTGGGGAGGTGGTGGAGTCACCGTCCCTGGAGATATTTAAGGGAAGGCTGAATGAGGCCCTTAGTGCCGTGGTCTAGTTGACATGGTGGTGTTCGGTCGTAGCCTGGACCCAGTGGTCTCAAAGGTCTTTTCCAAGCTAATTGATTCTGTGGTTTTGTGAATTTGGAGAGTCTTTTTAAAAAAGGGACAAAGTGCTTAAAGCTTAGTCTCCATAGTCAAAATGACGACATTGTTCCTCCTTACGAGTAAAGGAAACAGAAAAATGGACTGGGGATGGACTTTGACAGGTCCTCTTGTCCCTTCACACTACAAAGCAGATCAAATGGCTCTCTGCCAAGCTTAGTGACTGAAGATAATAGCAGAGGTCACACATTCTGTGAGGAGAATAGTAACTGTCCTTCCTGTTGAAAAGTTTTCTTTATGCCTGATCCAGTGTTTCAGTCAGAGTGGGAAGAAAGAAGCATCAGACAGAGCCAAGCTGATGCTGATGCTGCTGAGAGGCAGGGCTACAGGTCCTTTGGCATATGCAGGAAGTGAAGTGCTCTGGAAGTTGATTCTGGGGAACTTTAACGTCATTTTATATCTGTGCAACCTAAGCGTCTTTGGTTTAGTAGGTGTTGTCATTTGTCTTGTTCTTAAGAGGTGTGAATATGACCTGTCCTCTTGTCTTTCAGTGACATATTAGAAGTCTGTTGATGTTTGTTCCTCAGTTAACTTTTCCCTGTGCTAAAGCCCTCCAGTTCCTTTAGTATCTGCTGGAGGCCATACTTTTTAGAGCTTTATTGCTTTTTCTACTAACTTGTAAGTATATAGGAGTAAAGAGGGACATTCTAACAAACTGTGAAAATGTGTGCTTTGTAAGAGCTTCAACAGACAGAATTCCATTCTTTCACTTCTTCATTTTACACTTATTATAATAAAGAAATTTTAGAGTCTTCCAGGATTAACCTGCTCTTCTGAAGGTGTGCCTTTCAGTAGGAGGTAAAGTAAGTAGATTTGCTTGGATTTTACTCAGGTTTCTTCCTGGTATGAACATTGTTGTGCAAAAGAACCTGTAGATTTTAACAGAGGAGTGAATATTTCAGAATAGAACAAAGAATTCATTAAACTAGTAGTCTTTTTTCATCACATTCTTTATTTCACCAGAATGCTTACTGTAATGACGTTTACATTCTGCTTTGTACTCTCATGTACATTTTAGTATTGGAAATTAGTATATACCAATGTATGTATGTATATATATATATGTATATATATACATACTGTCAACCTATACAGCAGGCTTAATTGTATAAGTGTAATAACAAAAGATTTGTGAGTACATAATCAGTATTTCTTGCATATTATGCAGGGATAGTGGGTGTTGTGTACAGACCTGTTAACCAGGTGAGTTTTCAGGATATTTTAAGAGAATGGATTGATGCTTGGTAAATATTTGTTTGAAAAGTTGTTTCAATCTTGAATGTTTTGAAAAGAAATTATATAACTCAGGTCCTAAAAGGTATTTTGTATCTTTAAACAAATCTTCAGGGGCACCTAAAGAACTGAAGATCTGTGCCTAAATCTCATGAGTAGAAGAGCAAAGGAGCACAGTCAGCAGTTGTTAATTAGCATAATTATTGTGTGTATCTACATGCATGAGCTAATTGTTTGATAAAAGTGGTACTAATAGTCTAGAGTGAGTGATTTAGACGTGAATAAAAAGTCTTTTGTTTCGTGAAGTATTTTTATTACTGGGAGTAGTATTAGACCTCATACATATAAAGGAGGTAGTGGGTTTTTTTCAAAGAGACTTTCAGAAGATTTTAGTATTGCCTTGAGAGTTGTTAATTTTAGGGCCTCATGTTTATTGAAGGCATAAACTTGAAATGAAAGCTGCCATTTAAAATCTCCAAAAGATGGAGCTGCTCTGTTTAAAATGAGTGTCTTGTCTTTTTGCTTGCACAGTTGTCTAGTCAAAAGCCACAGTGTCCAATGTGAAAGGTGCAGTGATGTATTTTGAAAGAAATCACTAACAATACTGGAATTTAGGATGTGATCAGTGGTTTTACTCTTTTTTTATAATGTGAGTTACTGTATTTCACATAAGTTTTAAGCTTGCAGTCATTCCTTAATAAACCACAATTGTAATTTGATACTACTTGTATATTTTAATACAAAGCTTTCATCACATTCATAAAATTGTCATCAGTAAGAGTTTACTTATTCAATGCTTATTCAAACAAAAAAATTAGATCAATCTTCAGAAATATGCCTCTGTTTGGATTAAAATAATGCTTTGACTAAAGCTAAGTTTAACTGAGCTTACTCCTGCAGGTACATTTGCCTGATCTTGTCTTACTGAGTCATACTATTTCGTAAAGGAAAATAATAAAAAATTATTAATATTATTCATAATATATGATATTATTAATATCATTATCTTGTTAACGGATTCCATTTCTTTCATGAAAATTTTTGGATCTTATTACAATATTACAGACAAGAATAAAGAAATGCAGTTCAGGGTTTGATTTATCCACTTTATCAGCTTAACATGCATTCTCTGGTTGGTACAATTGCTTTTAAGAGGCAATTAGTTAGTTTGGTGGATGGAAGCCGCTGCTGTAGGACTTTTCAAAAAGGTTTTTGCCATCTTGGTATATACTGCTAGAGAGAGTAGTCCAGGTAAAATACTGTATGAGGGATGTTCCTGAATAGATGGTAGTTTCTGAAGAGAGCCATATGTTCACGGTTTGCGGGTAAGTTATTTTTAGCAGGAGCCTGAAGGTATTGCAGATGCACAGGGGATGTATGCAAATAAATTTACTGGTGCATTAGTGTGGTGAAAGTTTATAAACATACTACTGTGCTAATAACATTTGTAGTCTTAAACTAATGGTATTACAGGGAAGGAAGATTTGTTTTCATAATTTTCCTGCTGGTCACAGTAGGACAGAACTGAATTAAGTATCTTATCAAAGAGGGAAAAAAGTGTTAGGCAATAGAAGCCACCATCTTCTCTGAGATCAGCTTCACTTCACTGTGAACAAATAGAGAAGTGTATCTTGGTGGAGGATAGTAAGGGCCTCAGGCTTTTAGAACAAAAGGAGATGACAGCCATTTTAAAGGAGATTTTTTTGTGTTGCTCTGTCTCTTGGATAGCTGTATAAATCGGCAGATGCAGGCTGAAAGTCAGTGTGTGAGATTTCAGTTAGATGTTTAATTGAGAAGCAGTTCATAGACTTTGTTTTTCTTATTTGACTGTCATTTGACTGTGACATTGCCTAAATGTCCATTTAAAAAAGTTCTGTGTAGTGCAGTTCTGTAGAAATAAAATAAGTAGGTCAATGTGCCAGTGAAAACTGAGCTTGATTTTAAATCTGGCACTTTGCCAATCTGATTCTGCAATTCTAAATGAACAAGCTAGAAAGAAATGTCTGGTGGAGCACACCCTGTATCTTGGCACTTGTGTTAAGCTGAAATTAAAGAAAATATATATGTCTAAGCAGTTAATTGCTTATGTAGTTTTATGTCCAGGATTAACTGGGGATCATCAGGTTTAGAGGAACATGTTTCTATAAGCTGAATTCTTCTGTAAATAACTCCTTACTGTTTCAGCTAAAGCCTGTGTATAATAATGTATGTAATACAAAGATCTATATATTAAAAAAAACCCAATTGCAAGCTGAAAAAGCTAAATGTAGGTGGCTTTATGTGCACTGTCATGTCTTATGGGGCACACTGCACAGTTGTGGTCCTGCTTTTTTGTTTGGCAATACTTCTTAAACCAAGGTAGGACTATTCCCCTCCTTAGGAAGGTCTGTTTGGTTTTTTTCACCCTCTGTCCTTTGTCTTGCAGTGAGAAATGCAGTTGTTGAAGTCCAAGATATATCTTTGCCCCATGTGAAATATGTGTGTAAAACTGGGAGCATAGTTGCAATAACTTGTTTAATTTTTTCACATTTCATTAATTTTCCAGTGTCAATGGTGTTATTTTATTAATTGTGCTTTTGACTCAATAATTTTTCGCAATAGAAATCTGTTGGCACTAGATAGAGTGTGTTTGGTTGGGGTTTTTTTAATCATTTGAATGAGATTTGATTCAGCTAATTTTATATCCTAAAATGTGAGCAGTTTTAATATATTCAGGAAGTGGAAATCCAGATTTGCATGGATTTTCTAGTTGGCTTATATGCTAAATTGTCATTAGTTTGATACACATAGCTTCTATCAGAATAATTATGCCCTTTTAAAGGGGTCACCTATACTTAATTCATATTTTTGTGTATCAGAAGCCTTGGAATTCTATGCAAGTTTAACTAGCTTACTTAATTTTCAGTCTGCATGTAGAAAGGATTTTTCTTTTCTCTGTCTCATTTGTTGCGAGTTGCTGAAGAGAAAGTGAGAGGGAAACAGCATTTTAATTTGTATTTCATAGTTTTATTTACTGAATTACATTGCATAGCTAATATGGCTTTCAAAATAATAGCAATAATAAAACTACCAATATGACTTCTGAGAACAGATATGTGTCTTCTTAGTAAACAATTAGAAATATGGGCAACCTGCCAAAAAAAGTCTTTTGTGAGGCAGTCAGAAATTTGTCACTGGCAACAAAATGTACAAATAGTGATTAAAAAAAAAAGATTGTGCTTCTGTTAATAGGTGTAAACAGAATGAAACAGTCAAATACAAAGTAAAACAGTAGCAAGAAACAATACCTAAAGTGAAAACAGTAACAGATTGCTGCATTAACAGGTATTTAAATAATAGAGGTGAAAAAGATCAGTGACCGGCATGTAAATGTTCGTTGATGTATCCATTTATGTAAATGTAAACCAAATTCTTAAGATGCTGTACATGCAGTGTTATTATTATGTTATCTTTTAACTGGTGGGAGGAAAAGTGTGCAAATAATTGCATGCACAGAATGGTCTTCAACAGACAAGATAAAAAAGTAGGAATGTTGTTTTGCATCCCTTTAATTTGCTGACCAGTCTTCTGAATGTTTTGTCAGGAGTAGAAGAGAATTTGAGAAATTGAGCGATTCGTTTGTCTTACATACTTTGTATTCTGTATGAGACGTAATAAAAATGGATTAAATTAATTTACAGTTCATTTGTGTCTTCAGTATCATACACTGCGTTTTTACCAAGACTACTTACGTATCTATGCTCCTGTAGCTGTAGTGTTTATTTAGGGAGTCAGCAGTCATAAATTTTGTGGTTCGTGTTCTTATTAGCTTCATGATAAAGACCATTTTGTTAAATTTAATTATTTAACTAAAAATTTAAGTAATATGTGTCCTTTTTGGGGTTGTAATAAAAATTAAATGAAGATTTTTAATTTAAAAAAATTTTAGTACAGTTTTTTCAAGTAATTTCTTGAAACATTTTCATCATTGTTGAGTGTTAAGCATGATGTTGAAACTGGGGGGGATTTATCATCAAAAATTATGGTTCCTAGGTGTATCATCTATTCAGAAACATTTTTTACAGGGCTGTCACGTTGTTTAGTTTTGCGAGGAGCACAGTGTTACAGGACTCTGATCTGTTTCATGGTTTCTCATTCAAAGCAGTCCATTAATCTTAATAGGGGTGTATGAGAAATGGCAGCAAATGCTGCTTAGCAGACAGGAAGAACCAAATAGCTAAGACTGAGGAAGGGTAGAGTGCTCTTGTCTTTTGGAGAGCTGTAGACAAAGTGGTGAAGTGACACTGGTGAGATAAGAGAGACAATCTTTTCTTTCAGCAATTAGAGAAACATAATAATTAAGGGCTTCCGCTACTTCACATCCAGGAGCTGATGCAAAGTTAGGAGTCCACCTGAAGACTTGGTAATAAGTGGATTGTGCGGTTCCTAACTGTGCATGACAGGCTCTGTTGTTGTTGAACCAATGTTCGGCACTTTTGTAATGTTATGGGAACACTTAGGAATAGTGATTTCATTGTTTGTAAAGCATAATTAGGATTTTTTTTAACCTGCTTTTGCCTTTAAAGGATGTTTCTGTCTTTAAAAAAAATGCCCCCATAATGAAATGTTAAGCAAATATGCTAATGTTGTATCTTGAGATTTATATTGCTTTTTTGTGCGTATACAGGTGCAGAAGCCACAGAGTAATTGCAGCATTGTAGTGTCCTCTTTTGTGTTTCATGATCCTGGATTCTGCAGCTTTTAAATCAGGAGGTTAATAGTTCTGATCAGGAGTGATTGTTGAAACATATAAACAGATATGTTGTTAAACTTTTTGGAATCTAATATAAATTACATGAGGACGTGCTTCTGAAGAAGTAAAACCACCTCATATATTTGATTTATAAATTTTGGGTTGATCCCATGATGAGTTTGGTAGGGATCTGTCCTGTAAAATTAGCCATTAAAAAGATATATACCTACTGGAGGTGTTTTCTTAGTAGCAGAGCTTGGAAATCTTATGTTTTGCTGATTTGTGGGGAAGGATTTGTCCGAATGAAAGTGATGAGCACCTTCTCAAGTCACTTAAGACCTTCCGATTCAGGCACTCTCCCATGATCTGGGAGTTTCCACATCACAGCATCCTTTGCCTTTTCATCTACCTGTGTTTTTCTGTTAGTTAGCTGGACACGAGGCAATAGCTCAGTCTCCAGCTCAGAACTGCCTGTGTGCTGCCTAGACACCAGGCTGTTGACCCTTGTCTCTGGGTAGATTAAACAAATTAGCTGAAGATCTGACTTCTCCCACTCTTCCTTCTGTGAGGGCACTAATCCATCACTCTTTACTTCTACCAGCTGTTTTGTGCAAAACTTGTAGGAACTTTAATCATACATACTTGTGCCTCTTCTTGTTTGAATCTGGAAAATAAATTTAGTTCCAATCGGCAGGGAAGGAAGGCAAAATAGGGAGAAATGTAGACATAGAGATAAAATGATGGCAACTAGACTGCCTTATTTAGGTAACTAAGAAATTCTGAAATGAAGTCCTAGCTGCTGGCATTCAGAGGTTATATGGGGGGAAAAAATAATCTTTCACTTTAGAAAGACAATTTTCAGACCCTTATGAGTTTAGAAGGCTTGGTATGAGAATGAACTAGGTGTACCCTAAAGGCCTGAAATTAAACAAAAACTTTAAAGGCATTTGATGAGCTTTTGACTTATGATTTTTAGCCACTAGAGGCTGGTAATATCATGGATAATTTTCTATGTGTCTAGCTTTCCTTTGCTGGAAAATATTTGTTTTCTAATATGTGCATTATGCTTAGTCTTTTTTTGAGCTAGAAATTTATATACCAAAAAGTGCATTCATTACACTTTGATGTTGAGGGATTTCAGATGTTCATCTGATTTTCACTTGGTGCGGGGAATAGTGCCATTGTTTTGCCCTAGTAATATTCAGGCCTATGACCCAGCTTTTCAATTCAGGGTGGCTCTATTTTGAGTTCATCTGGGCAATTGGTAAGTTGTAAATATATTTTATATCTATTAGCTCAAATAACTTGTCCGTACTGCTGAAATTATTGCAATGGTAGCTCAGGGAAAAAAAAACCAAAACAACAAGGCTTTTCTCAAAACCATTGTCATCTTTTTATCTAATGATGCCATCTCTCAGTTTGCCCTTCACCCCCACAACTGGTTTCCCTTTCAGCATTGAGGGTTTGTTTCCTGTCAACATGGTTAGGGTTAGTCACCATCATAGTCCCCATCATCCCACCTTCAGAAGGTTTGTGTTTCTGTGCTCCCTGCGATGCTTTAGCTCTTAGGAGGCTGCGCTATCGCTGTATCCTGGTGCCTCATTCAAGCAGTGATGGTTGTGAGCGGTGGTAACTTGTGGTTTCAGCGTGCCATCTGTCTGCTTCCTGTTGTGCACTTCTGCACACAAATACCTCTGTGCTTGCACTTCTCCTTGTGTTCCATTTATTCATCACTTCCTTGATGTATTTACATTTTAAGTTGCTCAGGGCAAGGTCCACATTTTTAATCTTTTCAATGTATAAACTTATTATAGGATCTTGGATTGTGTCTCTGAGATCTTACAGAAATAAATGATTTTTGCTTAGTTATGCTCACTTATGTATGAAAAATATACAGGCGACTAAATAACTATTTTTTCTGAGAGTTCAGACCATCATATGAAAAAATTATATGATAAGATATAAACTAATGGGAAGGGGCTTGAATGATATTATTTTGTTCGGAGACTCCTGATGAAAAAAACTAGTTAAGGTTTTAAGAACTCCTTGACTGCAAATGCAGTCAACCCCAACATTTAAATTCTCATTTATTATATCGCTAACTTAAAATATATATTTAGCATAAGATCATTTATAGCAAACTCAAGTTTTTGAGAACTACTAACTGCTTGAACAGGAAATAAGAACTAGTGATCAAAAATAGGACATTATGGCTCGACTGTTTTTCCTAGTGATTGTCTTTGTTTTTAATTTTTTAATGTTGTATGAAAGAAGTATTTGTCTGTTGCTTAATGCTATGATTTTTTTTTCTATGGGAATAAAATTTATGTTTAATTTTCATAGCTGTAAGATCTCTGAGAAACACAAAATGCCTGATAAATGGCAAAATAGGCCCCAAAACTGAGTAAATATTTAGTGAGCCTTTCAAAACTCTTTTTCTGTTGTCATCTCTATGTGAGATTGTTTGGAAGATAAATACTAAGTTGTACTATTTGATGAATTTGACCAAGATCTTCAGTTTACTCAAATTATAGACTTGTAATTAGAATTTAGAGATAGCTTGTAGTGATAATTTGAAGCAGTAACTCTTTCTGAAATAGTGTCTGTTTACTAGTACTTTGTGGAGGAAAAGAAAAAGCAGACTTATTATAGAATTACATGTTCTCTCCATACCACAGACAGATCAGATCATTCTTAAAGGTTCTTTTTTTTTTTTTATTCCAAACAGTGAGGATTAAAAATGTAAGAAACCAAGGAGTATGTCTTGTGTAGTTGACAGTGTATGGACTAGGGACAATAAGTACAAAGAATTAACGGTAATGTGTTTAATAATTATTGATAAATTGGAGAGCAAGCTTGAATGATGTACTTAGGAGTAAGGGATTCTATCAGTAATGCTGTTCTTTTTTGCTTAGTGTTTTCCATACTGGCTCATTTATGTAACTTCTCTGAGTTCTCAGTTAGCAGGCAGTGCTTAACTGAAGAAAAAAAAGTGGAGCATTGAAATAAGAGCATGATTTCCTTTAATAAGTAAGAAACTTCAATAGTTTCTGATTGATTTCAGTAAGTTTTGGCTTCCATTGTAAGACCCAGACCAGGAACTTCCTATTGCCATTGGCACCAAATTGCAGCTACAGATCTTGATCTGAGGCAAGTATCCATGACTTCAGTGACTCAGAGTAAAACGAGCATGTGTCAAAAGGCATTGACTTTGTCAACACGGGTCAGAATAAAAGGAAAAAAAGAGCTGTGCAAATTCTGTCTCTCGTGTCCAGTCTGCTTCATTCATCTGGGTCTAGATGTAGGTTTTCATGATTAAATCCTACTTGCATGAACCACGGTGCTGTTGTGCTACTAGCTGCCTGTTGGCTGAGACTTAGACACAAATGAGTTAGCAGAGAGAAACCAAAGTGTAACCCTGCGGTATGGTCCTTGTTAATGAGTGATAAATGGCAATCTGCACAATTGTATACTGCCCAGAAGAGTTTCTTTTTGACTGAATGAACAAGTTATGGTTAAAAGGAGGTGAGAAAAGTATACACACTACCTTCTCTTTGCCCTCTGCCCCATCTTGTTCCCCAGTGAAAGTTTCTGTTCTCTATTTGTTATTTGGTGACTCTTCCTGAACTCTCCTAACCCTGAAGCTCAGTGGTCTCCTGTGGGTGGGTGTTTGTTACTTCTGCCTCCAGCTGACTTCTCTACAAATTCTAGAGCAGTTGCAGGTGACCATCAAATATACATAACCTCTCTTTTTGACAGTCTTGTTGAAGAATACATCCGAAAAAGCTGCCAATTAAAGGATTAATACAGCTGCTTGTGCAGTATTAATTTATCCTTGTTTGGTTTATACAGATTGAAATATTATGTTGTCTGGCACCATCTTTTTATGTAGAACACTTGCCTCATGCAGTGAATGATGCTCTGGAAAGGAATGGCCTTACTGATAGTTCTTGTTTGTGCTTGTCATTTCTTCTGCTGTCTCTGCCTCCTCTCTGGTTTTTACTGAGTAGCTTCCAAAACTGAATGTAGAGCTGTTGAAGTTCTAGCAGTCTTTCCATATGCTTCCTTTATAACAAATTGAGGGAATTTGGATTAAAAAAAATAGTGCTAATAAGAGTAATATAAAGGAAAATTAAGTGAAGCTGAGAACAGCAGGACTTCATAGAAGTAGATTAGAAGATTCGAAACCAGCTTTGCTGTGTTTGCGTTTTGGTATGACTCTTGGGTCTGCATGTGTTCCCGGGGAGAGATTTGTGATTTTTCATTATGTGTAAGCAGATTGCTTCCATGACATATGGTCATACCGTTTCTCATTTTGCTCTCTTTTTGTTCTTTTTATTTATTCAGGCTTTCCAGTACCTGAAGGGAGCCTACAAGAAAGACAGAGAGGGACTTTTTATGAGAATATGTAGAGACAGAACAAGAGAGAGGGGTTTCAGACTGAAAGAGAATAGATTTAGATTAGATTTTAGGAAAAAATTCTTTAATTGTGAGGATGGTGAAGCACTGGAACAGGTTGCCCAGGGAGGTTATCCCTTGAAGTATTCAAGGCCAGGTTGGATGGAGCTCTAAGCAACCTGGTCTAGTGCAAGGTGTCCCTGTCCATGGCATGGGAGTTGGAACTAAATGATCTTTACAGTCTCTTTCACCCCAGACCATTCTGCTATTAAAACAGCAGGATATGAATTTAAATCATAGGTCATATGCAGAGTGCTATTTTTATTTTTTATTATGAGTTTGACAGTCCTTTTGTGATAACTTTCAGAGCATCATTCACACTGCAAAACTGGTAGCCATCATTATTGCTGCTTTGTAACTTGCACAGGGAAATAATATTATTTCTTTTTGTCCTCCACCAGAACTCTGTTTTGTTTGCCATTCTCTACTAAGTGAGGCTGGACAATATGAAACTGCTCTAATTTATCTGTTCCACCATTTTTCCCTTCTACAGACATTTTTAATTAGAATGTATGAGAGTGTGTTTATGTGTATAAAAAAGCAATAAAAGTCAGTATGTGAGCTGTTAGTACCTGTTAGAAAGGAGGAAGACATTAGTGGTCCTTTTTTTTTTTTCTTTTTTAAGTGGAAGTAATACACACACCTTATGTAATAATAACATGCTGTTACACATTATGTGAAATTGTGACTGGGTCAAACTGCATTCATTATTAAGGTCTTTGTTATCTGCTCTGTCCCATATCATCACCTTTTATGCTGGCAATATTTTCTTTTGCTGCATTAGTTCAGGTATATGTCTGCTTTTGTTAGAGGGTAGATAATCCACAGCAGAGAGACTTTAACCGTGGCTGGTCACTGGGGAGAGCAATGCAGTTTTGTAAGTAACCTATTTCTCTAAAATTATTTGGCTTTGTAGTATGTAAAATATCTGACTATAGAAGGCAGTTTCTGCATTGGAGTTCTGCGAGGGTTTACAAATTTTCCAAGTTTTTTGTTTTGTCATTCTGGCAGTTGGAAGGTGGAAATGCATGCAGCTCCATTCCTTGGCAAAAAGTAAATGCTAGCCAGTTCTGTTGAGACTCCATCTAAGTGGACAGGGAGAGGTAATTGTGCTTTGTTCAGAAGAGTCCAGTTTGAAATCAGCAGAGCTCATGGACAGGGCATCTCTTACCCTCCAGTCCCAGAGACATGGGGCGAGAGGGTATTAGCCAAAAGGTGGGGAGATGTTCTTGTTGGCAGCAGCAGCAAACTGCAAGTTGGCCTGACCCCATCTCATCAAATTGCACTCTAATTTAGGTGCTCTGAATCACCTCTGGAAGAGCCTACTTATGTCTGAATTACTCTGGAAGCTTAAGGAGGCTGTCCATCTAAATTATGTACCTAAAGTTAGACCCAGTAAGTACTTCCCGCTGACAGTCAAATCCTTCCTGGTTTTTTGTTTTTCATTAACTGATACAGACATTTTGTAGCAGTGATTTATGTAGTTGAATGGGTTGAGGATTGGCTTGCAACATTGTGAATTTCAATGTTAGTATAACGTTAAATTACTTTGCTTTAATATGCGAGGGCTTTTTTCTTTAGAATTAGTGGCTTTTCCATTTTGCTCTTTCCTTCCAATGCTACTTGAACTTAAGGATAGCAGTCAACTTGGTAAATGTGCTAGAACTTGTTCTTTTATTCCAAATATAAACCCTACCTGAGAACTGTTTCTAAAATGTTTCAAAACCACTTTTTCAAGAATTAATAACTAATTTTTTTTCTGCATATGCATTTTAGGGGCATACTGATTCATGGCTTCTGGTTCACTCACCTAATTTGCTGTTTCAGTTAAGCTGTTGATAATAGACCAGTTGTAAATTAGATTGATTTCAACATTGCATAAACAATTATTTTGCTTTGATCAATATTTTTGTGCACTAAAATGTAATAATTTTACAGTTTAAAAATGTGTTTACATTGGTATAGTTGTAAATGCTACATAAGTTTAATGGCATTTCTCTGTTTTGGAGTGAACATCAGTATCATATGCTGTTGTCTGCATGAGAAAGAACTCAGCTGTTGCTGCTTTTGGCAGTATAGTTGTTTGATGCTGCTTTTGTGGGTAAATTGATTTTATGGCAGCTAGGGAGAAAATCCTGCAAATGATGCAGTGTTTAAGTTGGGCTACAGAGGAATGTATGACAATGTGTACACTTAGCTGTATTACACAATATATAGCATATATGTACCAGTAAATGATGTATCACAGTTCTGATGACCCTGTTTAATAATTGCTTATTACTGTGATGGATTATATTTTCACAGGCACAGTTAGTTGATCTGAAGTCTGAACTGACAGAAACGCAGGCAGAGAAAGCTGTTTTGGAAAAGGAAGTGCACGATCAGCTTTTGCAACTCCATGCTGTGCAGCTTCAGCTACATGCCAAGACTGGTCAGAGTGTTGATTCTGGGGCTATTAAGGCAAAACTGGTAAGTGTGGTGACTTGAATGTAGGATTATATTATTCTTTTCCCTCTCCTGACTGAAACTCTTCCTTGGAAGGTGTTAATAAGCTCATTACAAATTTTCATGTTGAAAATGTTAACTTTTTCTTTTTTAAATAACATCTGTGGTTCGTTGTTAGTCACTGTTAAAAATAACGTGAATTATGTGAGAATAAAGAATTAGAATTTAAGGAGTTTTTTTACGTAAACAATTTTTAGTGTTTTTTTAAAGTACAAGAAGAAAATACTTTGGTGATTTATAAAACTTTGCTGGAGACTGAAGTTGCAAAAGATAATAGTTTCCAATATGCAGATACAACCAAATTTTCACAGATTTTGCAAGAGCCTAAAGTGAAATGTCTGTTGTTTTTGTTGTAATAACAGAAGGAATGGGATTGGTTTACCATGCACAAGGAGAGAGTAGATGGCTGTCCTCTCTCTGTGGTCGTTCTTTCTCTTTAAGAGTGCTGAGGGTGCATTGATGGTGCTGTCTATTGCTACATGCAGCAGACTGCTGTAAAAGAACTCAATAAGCCACTGATAATCTCATACGCTGTTTCTTAGAAACTCAGTACTTTACAAAGGCCAGCAAAAGTTAACAATAATTAATCTGTGCAATTAGTTAGCATTGACTGACAGCCAGAGCCCAGTCTACCTTGTTACTAGCCACAGCACAAATTCGGGCTCTAATACTAAGACTTTGTAAACTAGAAAAGTAAGGTGGTGGTGTAGAGATGTGGTTTCTAACTCTTGGCATGAATCCAAGTCTATCGCTCTGACTGTTTCTAAAATTGCCTCACAGTTGGGCTTCAAATACCTAGTCCCAGCATATGTGGAATGTTAGATTAGTCCCTTCTGCTATTTTGTCCTCTTAAGTAATGTAAAATAAAACACAGTAATAGACTATAAGGCCTAAAGGATGTGTAGGCTAATCACTGAATAACAGGAGTAACCCAAATTCTTCTGCTTCAGATCCAAAAGCTGTAATTGGAGTTATCTTCCTAGGGCTACATACTTGTATATTCAGTATAAGACTAACATTTTCTGGATTGTCCGTACATACTTTATCCTTTACTGATTTACAGCTGAAGTATGATGAAGTTTATTTAGAGCTGTTAATGATTCTTATGGCTTTGTAAATAAGCCTTAGTTAAATATCACCAGCACTCTGTGTTAGGCTGCAGGTTTACATGTAGCAAATTTTTTAAGCCAACGCATCACTGTGAGTTATTTTGGTCCTCAAATTTTATTAGTTAGACTTAACTTCTGAGTGACATAGAGTAATACTTTTAACCTTTTGTTTTCTCCTTATCTTGTTATAAACAATTTCTAAAGATATATTAAATCTCCATACTATTGACAGCAGTTTTCTTCCCACAAATGACAATAGATACATTTTTACTCTACATTGTTTCATATTTTATCTGTGTTGAAACTGAATTTTATTAACAGCTTAGATTGATATTCTTTTCTTAATTTCTATTAGTTTTTCATTTTTATAAATACTAGGACTAATCTTTTGAGTTTTCTTTATCCTTTGCCTTTAGGGAATTCACAGTTTTTATGGACAGAAGCTCAGTTTTAAACTCTTCTAGATAAGGAAACCTCTAAATGTCTGTGAAGCTAGAACAAGCAAAACAGAGGGTGCTTAAATGACAATAAAATGAGAATTCTGGTATTTAGGTAAATAAGAACTGTTGTTCTGACCTTCTGGCAGTCAGAAAACCTCTGAGGGCAAAAAAGGACTGTGTCAACGGAATATGTAATGGGGAAATAAAGTCCTTTAACTTCCCACTTTCTTTGAGAAAGAGACACTCTACTTATGTATGTAGACTCAGCATAAATGTATACTCCATGATCTGCAAAATTGTACATAGTGGTGAACTAGCACATTTTAAAATGTTTAGATTACTAAGCAGTTGCTAACATGTAGTCTAGGCGGAATCTGTTTTTAGGAGTGGTGAATCTCCTTAGTCCAATTCCAGTAACTCTTTCTTTGTAAGAGTATGAAATTACCTAGTTGAATTTTTTTTCTTGAGTTCTACAGTTGATATACCTGATACTTCTCCCTGTCCTTTATGTCCCTCTTGTAATATGTATTTTGTTGTTCTTTCTGAAAGGAAAAAAATCTGTTATCTGTGTAACAGATGTTACATTACAGAATGGATTTTCTGTGATGCCTTCAAGTATATTGCATTATCTTGCTATTCTTTATAGAGATCCTTGGTATTTGAGGAGGAAATATTGTTTTCAATGCTACAGTAAAGCTAAGTTTTTAATAAGATTTTTAATAACTTTCACTGCAAAATACCAAAATTGTTGCTAAATGCAATTGTAGCAGTGTGCTTGTTCTTTATGCCTTCTAATAAAATATACAGTCTGCTGGTGAATTTCTTTTGGAGTAAGTAACTTACATTGTTGCATTTTCTTGAAGTTCCTATTGCCTGTTTCTCTAATTATGGAACTCTTTTCTTCTGTCTTAAGTCTGTCCTTTCTGTGGATGAAATGGTAAGTATGCTGATTGTGATTTTTTTTAATGTTTAAACAGTGCTTTTGTTTTGTGCAACAACTTATATATGTTGGCCTCAGAAACTGGCAAAACAGATCTGGCTTGTTCTTTCTTCCTAACTTGGCAAGATGCTGCATAAAGAATTTCCTTTGCATTTTAATTTTTCTTTTCTAGATATGGCATCCTCTTTGCTAAGTCTGTATGTGTTTCATGTAATATTGCTATCGCTAATTTGGGGTCATATTTGGCAGCTTGACATTTTGAAAGATTGTTCTGGGAGCATCTCAAAAATAGGTTAAGGTGCTATACAACTTCTAAAGCATAAACACTGTACACATCTGTACACATGTACACATGTACACATAAATGTAATATGAAGTATTCTACATGTTGTATTTTAAAAAAATGCAGTCAACTTTCCCTTTTTTCCCCTTTTCTCAGTCCTTTTTATGGGTCTGATTTAATATGATTCAGTGGCTTGTGTAACAGCCAAAAGCATATAAATACAATAATACATAGAAGTGAAAAAAAAGTGATGCAAAAGTGACTTTTATCGTTCCATTTTTCACAGTGATAGACTGGAAAGGTTTTTAAACAGCATTTACACTCCTGTTGTCTTATATACTTATAATCGGTCAGTATTTGCTTTATGAAAGGTCATGGGATAGCTGGCAACTGTAAGCTTTGATCTTCAACCTCACAGTTGCGTTTTTGGTTTAGGTGTTTTTTTTATCCTACCAACAGAAAATACATTTTCTTTTTTCAGAACCTATGCCATGCTATGAGCACTAGAAAACATGAAACTCTTCTGTAACTTCTTTGATGCCTCTAAACATTTTTGAGACTTTTGTCACATCTCCTGACAGTCACTCAAAACAAGACATGTTTTTTCAGTACATCTTCAGAGGTTCTGTATTGCAAACCTGCTGATTTTTAATTTTTTTTAAATTCATGTGTTGATCACTTGTAGGCAGTCCAGAGAAGAATGGCTTCTGGCTGTGATTTTCCACATCAGTCACAGAGCAGTAATTATAGTAATGGAGAAAACAGGGAGAAAACACTTCTATGGGATTGCATTGTTACTTGTATTTCAGGTGTAACATTTAAAATGCATGACTCAAAGTGATTCTACTTAAAAATGTAGCATTTGGCTTTCTGTTTCATTTTAATTTAAATGACAACCCAAATTCAGAGAAAATCAATGAAAAATTTCAATCTTGATGAGAGTGTTTAACCTGCTTACTTTGTATAAATACAGGAAAATGTGCTATATGAAATTTGCTAGTGAAATCAAATATCATGGATAATTTCAGCAATTCACTTTTCTGAGGGTGGTTGGAATATGTCTGTCATAAATTCTAGTCTTTGTGTTTGCCAAATAGAAGTATGTATAAAAACAGGTAGCCTATACTATTTAGAGCACCTTGATGCAATATTTGCAGTACATGCATAATTAATAGGAGCACTATACCTGTATATGGACTTTGCAGCTGCTGTAAAACAGGTGTTAAGCTTGAACTGTGATCCTTCTCCCTGCCATAGTGTGTGGTAGAGGCAGAACAGCACGGTGGCACTCTAGAATTCCTGTAATTGAAATTCTTGTAATTTGGCTACTGGCAGTAGCTGTGAATTAAAGCCCAAGACCAATATAACAGCAGAAGGAATTGGTATAATCTAAGAAACTACTATTCTGGAAAGGTAGATTAGTCAAAATTCTTGGTTTAGGAGTTGTCCTGCAGTTCAGAAAGAGATTTGCTGAAGAGTGTCATTCTCACAAGACAGCCCCCAACCCAAAGGCCAGAAAACAGAACTTACTTTGTGTGATGTGTTTTCTAATGTGCGTATGGGAATTACCGGAAGCGAAATGCCAGGGATTTCAAGCAATCTTTATGCTGCTCCTATTGTGCACTATGCTAGGCAATTCTTGGCCAAACATGTACATAAGTATACATAAGTGTAATGTATGCTATTCATCTAACCTGATACATGTATTTAACAGATGAGGGAGATAGCAGAGTCCATCAAATTCAGAGCTGACTTTCTGGCAAATAGCTACAAATGTTTACATGTATCTAATGTGAAAATAACCCTTTCTGAAAGGACCAACCTTGTGTAATTTCTTAAATGTGGTAATATTGACCATATTAATGGTTTTCTATCCAGACTTGGAATAGTGAATAGCATATTCACAATTTGATAACAGATTTGTCTTGCCAGTTCTGTAAAATTTTTTATCTGTCCTGTTGCTTCTTTAGTAGCATCTCCTGGTTTTATTTGCTTAACAATGTCAATGCTATAGACCAGTTTTTTTGAGTGCTCTAAATTTAGTCTTCAAATGTGCATTATGGTGAGTTTAGTTTTTATTGCTATTTCAGTTGTCAGACATTTTTTTAAAGGAAACAGTATTAGACCCCGTGTCTCTATTTTCCTGTTTCCCATTTGCAGTGGCAGGTTTTCCCCTTTGTAAAAGGGATGCAGAGCAAGATATGAAGATACAAGTAATCAAACATGCTCTCCTTAAAGCAGATTTTGTAGATTAGCAATCTGAGCGTACTAATTCCTTTTGCTCTAGTGCCCCGGGCATGAGAAAAGGTAGTGACTATGCAGTTGCTGTACTTTTGGGATGGAGCACTGTGGGGCTAATTTATATTTCTGTAATTCCTTTTTCAGGGGGTGGGACTTAAAGTGTGGTTTTAGTGTGGGTTTTGGTTTTGTTTGGGGTTGTTTTTTTTCAACAAAGCTATTTTGCACTAGTTTTTTTCTAAGTTTGTCAGGATGGGCATCTTCGTGTGTAGAATTTGTGTCTTTATTTATATGGTCTTCAGACTCTAGTTTGTAAATGTCTCTTACTGGACATCTCTTGGTTGTTTGCATGAAAATAATTGTCATTTTAAGGACACATGGACTTACAAAATGTTTCCTTGATGTCATCGTCGTCATCATCATAATAATACCACCATCATCATCAAATAGTTAAAGAATGTGGTCAAACTGAAATATTTAGTGACTTAATAGTTACTCTTTAACTTTGAGTCTTCCATTTGCAAGACAGGAAAAAGCAAGGGTGATGTTTAGGCTACTTAAATTTTGCTATCTTTGTATAGAATAGTATGCAAACCACTAGCTGTAGTGCCAGAGTCCTTGCTCTCTTTTGTTTTTCCTGCATGCATGTCTTGTACACAGGAGAATAATTTCAAGATTGTGTATGCAGAAACAGTAAGGACTCTTTCATGATTAACTTGCATATAAGCATTCCAACACACGTTTTCCTTTTTTTTTTTTTTTGGTTATTGTTGTAAAGGAAAGAGAACTTGAAGCTAACAAGAAAGAAAAAGTGAAAGAAGCTCAGCTGGAAGCTGAGGTGAAATTGCTGAGGAAGGAGAATGAAGCCCTTCGTAGACACATAGCTGTGCTTCAGGCTGAAGTTTATGGAGCAAGATTAGCAGCCAAGTATTTAGATAAGGAGCTAGCTGGAAGGTATGTGAAGTCAATCTATGTCCTTTACCTGAAATGTTTTTTATTGTTTTTTAACTTTGCATCCCCAGAGGCAGGTTCAAAGTTAAGGCTAAGTAAGAAAAGTCCTGCATTTCCAGTTAACCGAACAAAAGGAAGAAACAAAATCCCCACAGTTCTTGCACTAGTTGCCATGTTGACTATGGTGTAGCCACATGAAGTCTGAGTCGCACAATGCATTGATTTCTCCACTGTAATACAACACATTTTACTTTCTTTGTCACTGTGTAGGGTCCAGCAGATTCAGTTACTGGGCCGAGATATGAAAGGACCTGCTCATGATAAGCTGTGGAATCAGCTTGAAGCAGAAATACACCTTCACCGTCACAAAACTGTTATTAGAGCTTGTCGAGGTCGGAATGATCTAAAACGACCAATGCAAGCACCACCAGGTCATGTAAGTTGAAAATATGAGCCATTCCTCCATTATTTCGAGCATTTGTGGGAAACAGACACGAGTTACTTCATCTTTGTGATTGTTTTCACTTTAATGTTGTGTTCTTTCAAATGTCTCTTGTAAATACATAATTCTTTTGTATGCTTAGGGACAGTTCCATAGTGAATAGCATGTCCCTATAAATGACAGGAAAGATGATAAATTTGCTTTGACTTACCTAGGAACCTTCAGTGCTTTTTAAAACTGAGCTTCTGCTATGTGTGTTTATAAATAGAAATTTAATAGCAGAATTTTGTGGCCTAGTTTTCAAAATGTAGGGTTAGCTTATCTAATAAAACCAACATTTTTAGGATTAGATTGAACTGAAATCAATTTTAGATCTTTTTTAAAGGACAGTTAAATTGACACTGTAAAATAATTGTTTATTGTTCTTTTTTTTTTCCTTATAAAACTACTTTTTAAAACCTTTCAACAGTATTTCACTGTGGGTATCTTTGGTAGAACTCACCCAACATGGCACAAATCCTGTTAATCACCCCAGTGTTCAGTGCATAAAACCAATCATTTTCAGGAAAGCACTTTACTTTGATCTGTTCTAAATACCTTAGTTGGTCAGATGGATCTTACTCCTTGTGTTGCTAATTGCTTATAGAATATTGGTGGACAAATAGGGGTATGTGTGATATTAAGAGTATGCATAATGTCATCAGTGACTTAAAAAAAGCAAAAAGCAATGATTTAGCCTCACTTTTAGTTTTGTGTTCAGTGGCTTTTGGTGTGGTTTATTTTTATTACAGAAAAAATAAACTTGAGCAAACAAGATCTTCCTTGGGACTGTGTTACATCTTCTGTCATTTGGTTAGTTCTAAGTTGAGTTTAACATTCCAGCAGTGATCAGCATTTCTTCCTGTAGTCCCTTTATATTTTTAATATGTGGCTGATTTCCATCTTTTGAAGTTAAGTTCTGTGCTGTGCATCACTCAGCACTGAAATAAATTATTCTCATCAGGGGTGCATAATGGAGACTCTTCTCTGATTTCATTCCCTTTCAGTAAAGGGGCACTGTAAGTTTGTCCTGCCTGGAGCGAGCCTAAACTCTGTTACTCATCCATTGCCTATAATATAATTGAAAAATCCCAAAATGCTGAAATGTGTCGATTTTCAGTGCACACAGTTATGATTGTGCTATGTTTGTTTTTTATCAAACTAGGATCCTGATGCCTTAAAGAAGAGTCAAGGTGTTGGTCCAATCAGAAAAGTTTTGCTAGTTAAAGAAGACCATGAAGGACTAGGAATTTCAATCACAGTAAATATTTGCATTTATTTTCTGTGACATGAAGTCCTACTTCTGTAAAATATGTGGATTGTAAATATTGTTAGAACACATGAGAAAAGCATACACAAATCAATAGCTATGATCATAGAACTTGAAGGCTCATTTTGATAGATTAGAAAATAGATAATTGCTACTTTATGTCAAACTTACAATTTTGAGTTATGTTTATGGTATAAACACTTGCCAGTGGTGAATTTCAGGTGTGGGAAATGTGTAGAAGAGCAGAGGCAATCTGAGATCTGACTTCCAAAGCTTAACTGTTGTGATTATAACTTTTTTTCTTAGTATCTGTGTTGGCATCTCATACCTAACAAAAGTTGTATAAGCTTTCTAAAACAAATTTTAAAAATTTTGACTAGTATACTTTTATTCTAAATATGAACTCTGTTTCTTGCAAGTCAATATGGTGCTTGATAGGCATTTTTTAATGAGGTTTTCAGTTTTTCATCAGCTTGTATATGATTTTATAGTATTATTATTGTTCAGAATCATCTCCTTTGACTTTTTGAGTGCGTATTTGAAATTTTCCATTCTTTTGTGATGAGAAGAATTAAGGGAAGCCTCTCATGTTCTTCTTTAAGATTCTTTTTGTCTGAAAAATTATTTCTAATTTTCTAAAACAGAAGTTGAAATAAGCACATTTCGAGCAATTATCTGAATGTTGATTTTATGTTAAATGACATATCAGTCAAATAAAATTTACTTTTCTTTTTTTTTTTAATAGGGTGGGAAGGAACATGGTGTTCCAATCCTGATCTCTGAAATCCATCCTGGGCAACCTGCTGATCGATGTGGAGGACTGCATGTTGGTGATGCTATTCTGGCAGTAAATGGAGTTAATCTAAGAGATGCCAAACATAAAGAAGCTGTAACTATTCTTTCCCAACAGGTCAGTTGGGACCTGTTATCCATAGGCACATTTAAGTTCTGCCTGTTGAATTACCTTGAATTTTAATGTTTTGGCTAATGATTCTTCCATAAGGCTAATGGAAATCAGTCTGCCATATTGCCCCACGGAAATAATCCTTCAGTGACATGCGCTTTACTCTTTTATGACTGAACAGCTCCAGCCAAACAATGTATCTTTGTGGTCTAGAATCTTCTTCCTGCCTTGCTTCCCATTTTCAGACAGTTAACAAGTGTGTCTAATTTAGCAGAAAGTTTCCTCATTAGAAGTCACTGTTTGAAATGTATTGGAACATATCTAAGAAATTCAGATAATTTTGTAAAAAAAATACAACTTAGCTATAGAGCTGTATTACTTTAGTCAGTAAAAACTTAATTCAGATACATATCCAAAATACGCAACACAACTGTGAGTGTGTTTACAACAGTAAAATGTATTTGTTTTAATAACCTAGCTTGTATTGGTAATCCTGCTATTTAGCTGTGCAGTGGTAAGTAAATTTGTATTTTTTGTTGCATTTTAGAGAGGTGAAATTGAATTTGAAGTAGTATATGTTGCTCCAGAAGTTGATTCGGATGATGAAAATGTAGAATATGAGGATGAGAGTGGACACCGTTACCGTTTGTATCTTGATGAATTGGAAGAAGGTGCAAATTCAAGTTCTAATAGGAAAGATGCAAATGTGGATGTCAAACCTTCACAAGGTAAACCTTCTAAAATGTGTTACATGCAGTTTAATTCTCAATATGCAATCCAATTTCTGGAAAACACTTTTTTTATATTCATTGTAAAATTAATCTACTGTCAGTTCAATTAACCTACTCATAGGCTGTCAGCTCTTCTGGTTGGTCCCTCACTGTTTGGCCTGGTTTACTTAGATACAACTGAATTAACTGAATTAATTTATGGAATTTTTCATGGACATTTTTTCCCAAAGGTTGAAATTCAAATTTCTTCCTACCTTTTCCTGCCTCTGGTGCAGGTGTAGTTAATTTCCCTTAACACTTCATGTTGTTGGCTTCTACAGATTTAAATCAGAGAGGTAAAGAAACAGTTCCTGTTTTTCTGCCATACTATGTTCTGCTAAAAACTTGTTAGCTTTAATTTTAGTAGTCATTTCAGTACGCTTTCCAGTTTCTGAAATAAGGATCACTGATCTGTCTTTCCCATGATTGCTTCACTGCCTTAAATAATTTTTCTTTTTATCTTGCAGTGTTTGATAAGAAGGCAAGTATTGATGGACATGAAAATGGAGACCTGGGGAATTCAGTTGAAGCTTCTTTAGAAGACACTGCACCCAAATTAGCCCGTTCTGCTGAGTCTTTATCCTAAAAACAATCAGTCAAAAAAAAAGAACTAACTGGACATCTTTGGGAGCAATTGATAATCAATATTGACTGCTTAAAGTTGCATATACTAGAGTAGGTAGTAAAAGGATGATTAAATGTCAAGAGGAACTATATTACTGTTGCCTGGAAAAAAGGCGGTTACCTCAGGGCTTCATTGTGAGCAATTCTAAATGTGGAAAACTGTCTTTTGCGTGACACACGGTAGTTACCTAACACACAGCATGTGAAATGAATTTCTTTTAATAATAAAAGAATAATCCACCAAAGTGTGGGATTTCTAAAATTAATAACCTCAATATGTTCCACTTTTAATCTCATTGATGTCCCTAAAGAAGTAGAATAATATGTGGCCAGCTTCATTTTGACCCTTTGATGTTTTAAAGGGAAAACTGATGTTGTTTGATGTGAAACATGCTTTAACCCTGGAAGGAAGAGGGGGGCAGTTTTTCCATTGCATCCATGAGTTTTGTATTTCTGATTTTTTTTCTCAGAGTAGTAAAGACTAGAGCTTTTGTTTGAACAAAGACTATCAAATAGGCAATGGAGTACCTGCTAATCATGATCCTTCAGCCCATGATAATTTTATGAGTGAGATTTTCAGAATTGTTGTTTTGATTTAAATTCACCACCATTTGTTCCATTTGAAACTTGCTACAAAATATTTAAACTGAGTATTACAGGGTTTTAAAGGTGAAATTAGTTTAAAAATTACTCGCAATTATGTGGGCCCTTTGGTATTTTTTTTTTCTGAGCATCAACAATTTAGTGTTTGTTTTTGAATGGTTATGGTTACTGCTAGTGTGGAGCAGTTGGAGTTCGTCATTATTAGCTTGACCTTATGAAATGCTGGCGCTTTTGATGGATACTGAACATATTCATTTCATATTAAAATAATCCTTAAAGAAGAGGAAGTTGAGTGCACAGTACTTTACAGGAGGTGCTCCGAATGATACTGTGTCTGGCCCTGTGTTTTGTTATGGCAGTCATATTAACCTACAATTGTCTTACTGTTGAAAAACAAAATGTTACTTCCTTTGTGAGAGCAGTGTATCTTAAAATAGTTTTTGATTGGTGTACATCTAAAGGCCCACAGCATGGCTGCAGACAGGAATGTTGAGGTTGGTGCTTGACCAGTTTCTCATACTGCATTTGTAGATCTGTTGGTGACGTGGAGCACACTCCACAGGCAAACTCTACATTGTCATTGCACTTATTATTTCAGCATGCAGTGCCGTCTTTCCTGCCCACTGCTCTGCATGCTGTTGAACTGTAATATGAAAAGATTTTGTACATTAAAAGAGGAACTAACGTGAAAAGACATCTTTGCAAGTGTTACTGTGTAGGATGTACATACATAAGAGAAAACCTCAAAGGCCTTTAGAGTAACATCAACTCATCTTATGTTCTAAATTGTGATGTAGAACACAGTTACTTTATCTCTCCT
The DNA here is from genome assembly GCA_013396755.1 of Sclerurus mexicanus. Classification (NCBI taxonomy): domain Eukaryota; kingdom Metazoa; phylum Chordata; class Aves; order Passeriformes; family Furnariidae; genus Sclerurus; species Sclerurus mexicanus. The sequence goes on along the minus strand of VWZF01005177.1, from coordinate 1,625,970 downwards.
AGGAGCACTATATATATATATATGTTTATAGAAAAAGCCTAAAAATGTATATACTTTATTCAAAGATTTTGCTATTTATAAATCCCGTAACTTCGCTATTTACACAATAGTTGTGTGTGTTTGTGTGCGCGCGCATGAGTTCCACTTAGTGGAATAACATTATTTAGTTCATTTTTTATAGTAGTCTTTGTCATACAGCATACTGTTAAAGGTTTTTAAAATAGTCAAGGCAGTACAGTTTTCACTGAACAGAAACTAGCATTTAAAAATAAAGCTGTGTGAAGAAGAAACAGGTCCCAAGGCATGTTTCTTTTTCTGAAGCTTCAGAAACTTGAGGACACGTTGGCTGTGTGTTAGCAGATGAATCCACTGCCAGAACTTTGCATCCATATTGATGTGTTTCCCACAGCCACTCAAGCAGAGTTCATTCTGAAACTGTCTGTGGCCTGGAACACTCAGTGTCCTCTCCATCAGGAAGCATAGTTCAAAGCTAAGAAGTGGTCATCTTGTCTTTGAAAATCACTGCTGTATGAAATCTTCCTGCAGTTCTAAGAAATTAGACTTGTCCAACCAGTCTTGTAACTTTTTATAAAGGCAGTAAATTCGCCTGTACAGTTTCCCTTTATTTGAGGGAAAGGTGAAATTTTTAATTTATTTGTTCTTTCTTACTTCTTGGCACATCATATTTTTTATTTAATGCGTTTGGTCAGTTTTAGCCTGAAGTGGAGGAATGTTTCTAGAGTTATTTTCCTACCATTTCTTGTCCACCAGTTTTACATGATGTTGTATTCTCTTCTTCATCTGCTGGACCCTTTCTCTGCTCTTACGTTGTCTGTTTTTAACTATATATGAGATCAACAGAAGGAACATGACTAGGAGTAGATAAATCACGTAGCAGTAAATTATCACCAGATTTCCTTCCTGGCAGTTTTTATAATCTTTGTTTAGAGAGCCTTGAATGGGAGGATTTTGCTCAGACACTACAGTCTGTCTCCATGTACTCTGTACTTCCTACCAGCTAATTTAATGTACTGGTTTATTTGTAATCATACTGAGATGCTTAGAGATTAATATTTAAACTGAGAAATGTTTTGCAAGTTGAGATTTCCAGATTCAATAGACAAATGTGTATTCTTCCCTTTGTCAGTAACTGGAAGACTCAGTCCTGCTGATTCCCAGGGGTTGAATGAGTTAGACTTGGAAGAATTTCTGAGGAAAGTTAGTGTTCAGACTTCATTTTTATTTTGTAAAGTATAAAACTGTTTACTTGCTTGTGTATATATATTTTTACTTAAAAAATAAAGTAATATTCTGAAGATAATTTTGCAATTTTTTTTAAAAGTAGATAATTCCTTGCCTATTAAAATTTTCAGTAAGACAATTGTGTTTTAAGCTAAAGGTGGACAGTGTTGGCATCTGGGACCATTGTTAATTAAAAGCATGTAAGATAAGGAAAGTGCTTTATGGCAATAAATTTAACTCTGATCAAAGGCTGTATGTAGTATTTCCTTTGTAGAAGTGTATTCTTGGCAGTGAAGAGGGTTTGTATCTGTCTCAATATATGTTAATCCACAGTTCTATCAGACAAAATTCCGGTATTTATTGTATTTGTCCAAACGTAATTACATCATGGTTTACTTTTATTTCTGTAGCAAATAGAACATTTTGCAAAAAAATGTATACATCTCATTAAACTGAATATAATATATTTTTATTAGCCTGCAAATAAATATACTCTTCTGCATTTCAGTGATTTCTGCATGTAATTCAGATTTGTATTTAATTGTCTTCTCTTTTTATATATAAAAAAACACCCAATCATGTGTGTGGTGTTTTTCTGTTAAACATGTAGTTCTTACCTGGCCTTAAAGTTAATGGGGGGGAAAACAAAATTGCATAACGTGGTTTGACTCTAATCCAGTCTTTGCTGGCAATGGTTAGTAGCAAATTACAGTTTTTGAAAGACAGAGTTATAGAACATCTCAAATTTCATTGAGATGGATTTTCTGCTGACTGTTTTTCAGTTAAAAAAAATATTCAGAGTCTCTCACTATATAATAATACCATAAATATTCTGAAGCCCTTGACTAAGAAGAGCTATAAAGACACAGGCTTGTCAAAGGATTAAGTCCTTTGGGTAAAATTGTGGAAACTGCCTTTTCTCTCTCTTTTAGGTTGTCTGTTTCCCATGCATTATGAATAGTAAGTGTATTCTGAGTTTTCCATTGAAGTTACAAAAGTTTAAGTTACAAGTTTTAGTCCTAATATTAAGCTCTCTTTGTTCAAATTGTTTTGTGTTTTAAATTGTATTTTGAAAGAAATAATTTCTCACCTCCACTTGAGTCATCATCTGAAGCCCTAAAGCATCTAAATGAAGAGAGCTCAAATAAAAGGTAATGGTCTGGTACCTGCATTAGTAGTATAATTATGGTAGTACTTAAGGACTTACTGAGAGTGTGTAAATAGAGAGTAGAAAACTGTGAGCGTAGGAACTGTCTCAATAGACAAGACTGAGTCATATTGGATGAAAATAGGTATAATATGCAGTCAGTGAGGGCTGGAACCATAAGTATGTTTTAGCTCTAAAATTTTTAGAAGGGTTCAGATATGGGTGGTTTCAGCAGATGGAAGAAAGAGGCAAAGCAGGGAAATCTTGCTTGAGTTGTCATAAAGCAAGGAGAGGAATAGAGGCAGCTATGAATGAAGGTGAAAATAGAGGAGAAAGAAAGTTAATTTTTTATGTCACCTGGGGTCAAGGAAGATAATTCAAAATTTCTTTATGTCCCAGTGCCCTTCTGAAGAATTTCAGAGGCTGCTCCCAGTGACTGGTCACTCAATAGTCCTCTGCATTTTTCTTCCAGAGATCCACATGTGACAGAAGAGAAGAGAAACATGTCCTGACTTATGATACATGTAATAAGTCTGGTTTTGCTGGCTAAAACCTCAGCGCAGTGACCTGAAAAAAAAATTGGCTGAAATATTTCAAGCTTGCCTTTACAAGCTTGAAATGATACTACAATAGTTGAAAAGTATTGCAAGCTTGTCCAGTGTGTCTTTTTCAACACAATGTAATTTCCAGTTCTTTAGAAATTTCACAGTTGAAAGGGAACGCAGGAGTTGAGAAGTGGAAAATGTGCTGACTTTGAAAGAGAAATACTCAGCTTCTTTGGATTTTCTTTTTTCAATGAGGCAGCTGTTGCTTGTTATGCTTCAGAATAGCCTTGCCGTAGCTGTGTTCACCTGGTGTACCCCTGCTTCAGACATACTTCAGTGTCTTACTCCTCATGCGCGCTTCTGTGCAGGGCAATGCTTCTAAGACAAATGGTTGAAAAAGGCCAATTGATATTTTTCAAGGATTTTCACTTCTTAGTTGAAATTTGAAGTTACTCGTGTAGATTTTCCCACACTATAAAAAAAATGTTTAATTATTTGGTATCTTTTTGTCAGCCTTCAGCTTTGTGTGCTGAGACTTGTGTTACCCAATGGTACCTAGATAAGTGTTTGAGCTGCCAATGTTTTGAAGGCTCTGCCAGGAGTATGGTCTTCCAGCCCCCTGTGAGAGGTATGTTACAAGTCCATCTATCGATCCCTAAAAGACATCCGAGGAAAACTGGTTAAAATTGTGCTGTTTTTTCCTTTGTAACTTTCTACAGGAGATAATGATCACAATTCCCTCACTGAGTGTTTGACATGCTCTATTTCTTCAAATTTCCTTTTTGAAGTGCAAAAGCACTGCAGTCTGAGCAATCTCCCCAGCTTTCCCTCCATCAGTTTTGGGGCCATAAGCACTCTGCTGTCGGGTTTTCAATAGCTGGCTCTCAATCAGAAGGTTAGAAAAATCTGAAAACGAGTAAGTGAAAATACAGGCATTCACAGACATGTTTTGATTGCCTGTACTGCTGGAAGTCAGGGGTGCTTGGGACACAGCTGGTAACTTTTCTGTTAAAACTGCCAGGTCTTCAAATACATCTCTAAATCTCTCTAGACCCTGTTGATTAAATCTTAATTTACCTATTAACTGTCTAAGTATTTGCACAGATACTACTTCTGTCAAATGAAATAAGTGACATTGTCATGAAAATATTTTTCCTAGTGATGTTTTATTTGCTGTTGTCCAAGTGTTTATGTCTGTTATCAGTTTCTTTAGGGGAATGGAAGTACTAACAATCATCCTGCTGAACTGGAATTTTGTCCACTATTTTGTCCACTGGGCTTACACCACTGGAAATACCCTCCCCTTGAATGCTTTCCCTTCCAATAAGAATTGGGGTGTCCCTGTTCACTCCGTGCTGGAACAACCTGTAGAGAGTTTGCTGCTGTTGACGACTCTTCTGCTGAAGGTAGGTAGATGAAGGTTGCCCATGCTGGTCATATTATAGAACTCAAGCCTTTGGGTTATGTCCAAAAATGTACCAGTTCCTGTTGTTTTATTTTGTAACTTACATAGTTCTCTATGGTTCTGTGAGAAGGGTTTCCCAGTGGGTGCTATTACATAAACTGTGCAATGGGTATGTACCTCAGCTGCTGAGGGTGGCAGCTCTGGGCTTGGAGCTGAGGAGCTGATATTTTATATATGATAAATGGAGTTTTCTATATAGCTGTCTAGTGATTGCTACTGCACACCTTTCCATTTATTTGATCTTCCTTTTTGGCCAGTGTGGCAGTTTAGGTGTTCTCCTAATTTATGACAGACATGGAGTGTTATAAGACAATTCAGGCAGCCAGCAGAATTTTTCCGAGATCTATTGTGCTCATTCAAGTGTTAGTTTAAATTCAGGTCACATATTACTAACTTCTATTTCAAAATGAAAGATGTAACATTCTATGTACTATTACCCCTACATCTTAGGAAGTTAATGGAGTTGTCCTGAGTGGTCTGGTTAAATAGGCAAGCATACTTTGGCTGGCTCAGTTTTATGCTGTTTTCCACACCCAAACTTGTATTACTTAGTAATTGCAATTTGTGACCTGAATACTCTGCTAGTGCAAAGTATTTGCATTTGTATGTAATGCCAAGAGGGGGCAGCAGCTTCCTTCAAATTTTCAGCATTAAGGGGCCTTTGAGAAACAGAACCTATTGTTTTGTGAGTTGGTTCTTGGTTTTTCTGTGAGGGGCTTTTTTTTTTGTTGTTGCTGTTTGTTTTGGTTTTTTGTTTTGGTTTTTTTATGTGTTTTTTAAATTTAAAAAATAGAAAAATTTATTCATTAGAACTGTTTCTAGTAACGTGATCTTAAAATTATGAACATCCAGTCTAGGTGACATCCCATAGTAAGTACTTTGGAGGTGACACATCTTACAGTTAAAAATTGTCCTCTCTTTATATCAGTGTAGCATATGTAGCACACGTAAACACAGACATGTATAATTTCATGTAGTTCTGGATTCATGGCTTGTTAAAAAATACTTGAATATCCCCATCAATTACTTTAAAAAATGAGTGCTTTACTCTCTTACAAGCTCACACCCAGGCATGGAGATTTTTTTTATCCCTGCTGTGAGTGGGTTAAGGCTTTCTAAAAGAAGAGACCAAATGCACTGATAAAACATGAAATAAGGCATCAGGTAGATTTGTAAACACTCTTGCCTGCGCTTTGGTAGTGCCCTTCAATCATGATAGGGAACCAGCCTTGTCGCACTCCTGTAATCTTTACTGGAACAGAGGCTGCCACAGTCATGTCAAACTGTGCAGAGGAGAAGTGGGAACAAAGGAGATGATGATTACATTTTGCTCTAGTCTAGTTTAAGCCAGAAGCTTCTTGGTTGGAGAAAAGAGGTCACATTGACCCACCATCATCTTTTCCCTACTCCTTCCCTACTGGTTTCCAGTGACCACCAAATGATAGTGCAATCTCCAGACCTGGTTTGCTGTTGTTAACCAGGTGATCAGTAGATCTGTCAACAAAATGTTCTGAGACATATTTATGTCCTCAATGCTGGGCCTTGTACAGTAATGTGATCGTACTATAAAGCGAGGGAGGATGAAGCGTGACTTCATATGTTAAAAAGTTACCTATATAAATTAAATACTTACCTTAAAGGAGTATCTTTTATGAACACCATGTGCCAGGCCTTTGTAAGGTAGTAGAAAAGTTATTGCAGCGTTGTTATCAAAAGCATGGCTCGCTTTGTGTTGTGGGGTATGAAAAAAGACTTGTAGTGCCTTTTATGATGGGATGCTGAAAGCACTTGGATAACTTTGGAAGAGAAGTTGCATGAGCCATCCACAACCTTTCCACATCTATCTATGACACTGGCATTTCCATGTAACAGGCATGCTTTAACCAGGTCACCTTATTCAAATTTTATAAAACTGTCTGTCAGAACAGATGGTGTCACTTAAGGATAAAAAGCTTAGCCATAGATGTGAAGAAAAGCTGCCTCTTCAAGTGAGGTCTGCTAGCTCGTCTTAGTCTTTATCAACCCTGTCTTCTCTGCCTGCACGACCAAGGACTTTTCATAGGTTTGTGATTGGTGTTTTCAGAGGTCTTTACATTTTTTTTTGGGGGG
>VWZF01005177.1:1567725-1619455 GCA_013396755.1 Sclerurus mexicanus | reverse complement strand
TGGTTTGTTTGTGGGGGGGGGGGGGGGTGTTTGATTTGTTGCTACAGCTCTGGACAGGTGGCAGCATATCTGTCTATCTTAGTTCGCCCATCTGTGAAAGGGTGTTTTCCTGGGCCAGAGAAATTAAGATGCACAAAACAAGTTTGTAAAGACTGAGGTTTCTAGTATATGCTCAAGGAGTTAAGTGGTACAGACAAGAGGCCGGGTGGTGGGTAATTTTTTTTACTTTTCTCTTACTTTCTCTTACTTTTCTTACTTTCTCTTTCCTCCACTTCTTTTGTGGCAAGCATTACCATCTTCTCCGCTATCTGCCACTCCTCATGGAACACAACTTCCGATAAACTCCCTGTCATGGGTCAGGCTCCAGCCATTGCTGTATGTTTCCATATTGCTCGTATTAAATTGTTCTTGGTGTTTCTTTTAAGCCTAGAATTTTGGCATTACTTTTTCGGTTGCTTTCTAGTAGGCAACATGAATGTGTTTTTAAAGTCTATTATTGTCTGTTGTCATCTGATCTGTCAGAGAGAATGTTACAGGTTTTGAATAATTTGTTATGTTTGTAAGTTTTCTCACTCTTTTGCATAGCTTAGACTTAATAGGAGGAGGGTATTCAGGGATATTTTTCCCCTTTGGGTTAGCCATTAATGCAGATTATTAATGCATTAAGGGAGGTTTTCCAGTAAAGTCTGTTAAAAATTTTGTGTCTAGTCAGAATCTTGAGGTCAGTTTGGGGTGGTTATTCAGGGCACAAATGCTTTAGTAACAGTACTATGTCATTATTTGTTGACTTATATTTTTTGCTATGCTGAAAACTGATGCTATGCTTTAACTTAAGTTGTCTCCTTCCTGGCTTTCTCATTTTTATGCTTGTGGCTGTATAAAAATAAAGAGGATGATAATCTCTTGGATGTCACATGGCAGCACAGTAGCTGTGCTGCAAGTGTCTGAGTAAGTAATGAATTAACTCAGCCCAGGACAAGAGGTTATTGATAAACCTTTGACTACTGTAGGTGGCAAATGTTTTTCAGGACTTACAGCCACTTAATGTGAGGCAAAGCCAAAACAAGTTGTTGAAGTTTTAGTGAAAAGGTCTCCAAATTCTCATGTCCAGACTATACAAAGAGATAGCACAGAAAGTCAGATGTGAGGCGTCCTCCTTATCACGGATAACATGAGTTTTCTCCAAGTTAGGTTGTCTTTCGTCTTGTCTTTATCTGGTTTAGAAACACTTTATCTGACTCCTTCTTTCGTGTCCTTTGTGGACTGTAGGTCTGTGCCGGGGGGAGGAGGGGAGCTTGAAAAAAGTGGAAGCCCTCAGGAGAGTTTTCTATTTTAAGTTTGGAAGTGATTGTGCAGAAATGGCACCTTCCTTTTAAATAGGTATGTTCTGTGAAATGTATTCTGTCTGCAATAATTCACAGGCATTGCAACTTTGCTAGTCTTCTTAACCCCACGGAGCTACTGTAGAGTCATTTTCAGTGTAGGTATCAACACTGATGAATTTCAAACAAAAGAGTAAATTCTGTTTGCACACCTCTATTGCAGTGGAGGTTGGAGGTCAGTACAGCTTACATCATAGCTGACACTGGAAAGAAAAGGGCAGTACAGAATTTTTATTATGGAAAATAAGGAAAAAAGAATGCAACAACATAACTTTGTCATTCCTTGGGGCTGGCCTGATTACAAGGTAGGGGAGCCCTTAAGACACTCACTGAGCAAAGCTAACCTGTTTTTGGACAGAGGGTGAACAGAAAAATACAGGTGGATTTATGTAAGGTTACTTTTCAGTGGGCATCCGATCTCACAGGACTGCTGTGAGACCACTGACTCCTTTCTTAGAATTCTCTTCATTTTTTCACTTTTTGTTTTAATGATAGTCATTCACCAAACAGCTAAGCACAGTTAGGCATCTGCTCCTCTACTGGGACCTGCAGCCTGACATTCCCATCCTGTGTAGGGAGTATTTTGGGCCTCAGACAGGGTTTCACTGAAATCTGCCCACTGAGTAAAGAACTGCCAGTTCTCTGGCAGGCAGTGGAAAAAAATCTGAAGAAAATCTGTATTAAAAACTCAGTTTTCCCAGGTTTTAGCCATGCCAATTATGCAGACCAGCTATAGGATTCACAAGCTGCTTCTAATGGTTGGAATCCAACCTCATGGGGTTTTTTAAATAAGGAAGCAGGGATCTGTCATTTACACACAGGTGCTGGAGACACTGCTGTGACTGGCTGTGGTTTTAACTCAGTGCTTACAATTCTCATCAGATGCAGGGGGTGCAGATTGGCCTTGGTGCTTTTCATGCCTTCCCCCTTCTATGCAGACTGCTGTAGTGAGTGGGCTACTGAGCTGGTTGAACCCATCCTGTGGGAGGTGAGGCCAAGTTTTTGATCCAGAGAAAGACCATAAAAGAGAGCAGGTGATGCTGTAAGTGAGCGAGTAGGGCATCCCCTGAGCTGGGAAATCCTGGTTCCAATCTACAAGGGCTAATTTTAATCTATTCCCTGTTGGATGTAAAGATTCTGGTAGGTACTAAGGTAGGGTTTAATATCTGATGTTTAGCAACTAAAAGAAATACTCTTTCAAATTACACTGGATAGGAAAAAAATGCTTTTGTATCGAGCCTTAGAAAAGTACTTGATAGAAGAAATAAGAATTTGCAAGCTATTTCACAGTCAGAAGTGTGAGTAAAGAACGTTTGTGTTTTTCCTGTGGTATTTTCAGAATCTTTATTGCAGTTGGTTTTTGTATTTTTGTTTTTTAAGTATAAGGCACCAGCTGGAAACACTTGCTAAGCTGTCAGTTTTTTATTTCAGTTGTAGGTAGTGTACACCATCTTTTACACTCTTGCCTAAAGAGGTACCTTCTTCAGTTCCCTTGGTCAAATGTGCAGTTACAGTGCTGCCCCTGTTCATGGCAGAGTCAGAGACTTGCTGTCAACTCCAATGGGACAGGCAGGCCCTTAGTGCCATGAGTAGTTAATATTTAACCTTCTTGTGAACTCTGGCTTGGTTTTACAGCTCCAGTCCCCTGGGACTGCCTGCTCAGGAAAGAAGTTTACTACCAAAATGCTACTGAAAGTCTCCATTGACCAGAGGGTCAAACTCTGTTCTCACACAATCTCTAGAGATGTCGGAGAAAGATCCAGAGCTAAAGCAGCTCTTCCAAGTGTGGAAATGTCCTGTAATGGTGCATACTCTAACCTTCACTGAGAAACAAAGGTTTTCAAACCTGTGATGTTTTATGAGGCTGCCTTGCATCTGGTTTTGATAGAATAGGCTGATGTAGACAAGCTGGAATTTGATGTATCAGTATGTAAGAAGCCATTCAGAAGATGAGTGTGGGGATGAGCACTAGCACTGGTAAGATTCAGGCAGTCCCCTTTCCTTCCTACTACAGGATTTTGTATCTCTGTCACTGTCAGGATAGAGAGCCTACATGGGTAGGAAGTTCCCTTGGGTATCTGCTGCGAGGGTCACTAAAAATTTCCCAGGCCAAGGTGGAGCAGCCTAAGGCCTTTTGGATTAACCACCCTCAGCAGTCACTCAGACATGAACCATGAAGCACCATGGCAGTGACTGGGAGCTGTGCATGACTACAGAGCTGCTCTGTTGCCTCTGTCCCTGTTGGCACCAAGACACTGTGAAGAGAGGCTGGAGATATTTGGGGATGTATTTTAAGCCATTTTTGCAGTGGGTTTTTATTTTTGAGGGAGGATGAGGATGAAGGCAAGCTGCAAATTGAGACCCAGCTTTTCATTAGGCTAAACCAGCTGTGTTAAGATGTGTTTGAATGACAGCAGAAAATGGGCATATGCTGCCAAGAACCTTTTGACATTTGTAGCATGCTGCAGATGCACCAAGCATGTGGCAGAAGCATGCAAAAAGTTCATTATAATACAAGTAGTGTCATCTGCTGCCTGCTCCCTTGTATTGCTGTGTTACTTAGCTGCCTGTTAGGTGGGGAGTAGGCCTGATTACTGACTTGTTTGTCAAGTGACAAGTCAGGCTAATTAGTTGTGTGGGTGGAAGATTGGTTTCAGGCTCATCAGGAGGGCATCCTCATCCTTTCCTCAATTATATGCATCCAGCAGTGAGGTTGGCTGCAGACGTTTGTTTGTGGCTTCTTCTGGAGAGCTTATGGACAGAAAAGCCCAGCTAAATGGGGCACTGAGAGAACCTTTTTTTAGCCTGTCACATTGGGACTGTGAATTGCAGCAGCACAACTGGCACTTTTGCAGGGCGTAAGGAACGCTTCTTTCTCACCCTGCAGGATATGTGATGAGAGTGGGTGTGCAGTGATGATCGAGTCGCTGAGTTAAGTGGCAGGCCCGTGTGACTGATTTACAAATACCAGCGTTCTTTATTTACACAGACATGTAAACAACAGAAGGTAAACAACACCGCCCAGCTCGGTCTAACAAACAGGCTGCTGCTGTTTCACTTCAGGACCTGAGGTGTTTTAGACATTTCACAGAAACTGTAATGACAGGAAACACAGGAAGGCTACGAGGTTACCTTGACTCTCCTCTTTGCACAGGAGTCGCATGCACGGCGCGGCAACGTGGGGGAATGGCACCACTTGAGGCCACAAAACATGCGTATGCGAAGAACCCACTCAGAGCTTGCCTTAGTTCGGGTATGGCTGGAGTTAGCAATATTCATGAGTAGTATCACTGCAACCAGTCTGTGCTCTGACAGCGCTTTCCACCCAAGGATGTGAAAGTACTCTGCAAACAGACTGATTAATCTTCCTTGCATCCTTTGCAAATTATCCCATTTACACACAAGGAAATGGAGGGCCTTCAAAGAGTCTCAAGAGCTCAGGTTTTACTGGTCTCGTTTCCCAACCTTGTGTTTTAAGTATAGCACCATTCTTTCTTCACAGAAGTAGATTGCTTCTTGACATTTTAGGACAAGCTTTTGAATTCAGAGAAATGCCCCAAGCACTGGAGGTAGAAGGGCAGCAGACAGTCACAGTCGCTACCAGAAGCTGTTTTGCTCCAACGCTGCCTCTGCTGAAAGAGGAGCCAGATGCTGTGCGATACATTGCACCCATCCCCACGCTTTTTCAAGTTTGTACAAAAACAGAACTAGGGGAAACATTAGCTGCAAAAGAAAAACTATTTGAAAACAACAGTGCTGATTTGTTTCTTGCAAATTTAACTGCAACAGTAAGCCATACAGACACTGGGTTTTACTTAGTTGAAATATTTCAAATAGAAATGTTACATTAAATTTGTAACGCAGAAAAATACCTAGTGGAGCAATGAAGAGTTCAGGACGTTTGCTGTTTTGTGCCAAAGAACAAATTTTCTTATAGTTTAGCAGCAAAAAGATCAGCTAGGGCTTAAACGAGATTTAATTCTTAGCTGTAAATTCACATTTTGGTTCCAAGCACACTTCATAAATGGGAAAAAAAACCCCAAAACCAGATTAACTGGTGTTGGATTTGTTGTTTGGTTTTTTGGTTGTTCTTTCTTTTTTCTGTTGTAGAGTGATCACTATGGCTTGAATCCAAAACCAGTTTCAGCCTTTCTACCTATTTCTAACACGAATTGCACATTAGACAGGCTCAGCTCGTATGCTAGATCAAATTCAAGCATGTGAGAATTGCTGCGAAAAAAGGAGCTGGGATGTTGAGTTTGAGCACAGTATTTAAATGCTCAGCTGCCTTCTCTTGTGCACATTATGCTTCAAGTAGTTTAACTTCTACCCTCCCAATAAGAACTACAGTGATGCCCTATCTTCAGTTGTCATAGGAAAGGAGATTAATCACCACAACCATAAGATAAACCATTTACAGCTGCCAGTACAGCAGCAGGTAAAATAAAGACAGAAAAGGAGGCTTGTTTTTTCTTATACAGGCATTTCTGTAATTCTTTCAAACCCCCAGGTGAAAAGGAAACTTAAGAAATTCTCCTTAAATAAAAGCTATGTACAAATTGCACACATTGCAAATGGAGCACTGAGATCAGTTACAGAAAATAAGATGTACAGTCTTCACTGATAACATCTCTCTTGCTATAAACAGTGATAAACAGCATATGCTTTCTTCAGATGTCAGAACCCAGCAAGACAGCAATATTATGTACACAGGGCTTGTTTGCCTTCTGCCTCCCACAGCAGAGTCCCTCCAAACTCTGTTTTCACTTCAGAAAGCTGTGCAGTGATGTTCCTGCGCACCGCGCCTCTCCTGCTCAACAAATCACAAGAGAGCTGTCATTGCTGTCTGGCTTATGGGTTTTAGGCAGTCTCTGGGTGTTGAGTAACCCTCACTCCCGAGAGCATTTTGCTGAGGTTTCTGGTAGTCCGTGCTGTAGCTCACGGAGGTCAGAACACCATTAACTTTGGGTTTGTCGTAGTTTATGACACTCTGGGGTGTCTGATAGTCTCCGTTCCTGCTGTCGGTCTTACATGAAGTGGAGAAGCTGCTGGCAGTAAGGGAGTGTATCTGAGATGAGACAACAGGAACATTGTAGCCATTTTCAGAAGGGAAATTATTTTCTCTTGCTATGTGCCGCTCTATGATGGGGGTGGCGTATTCAGGCTCTTGGCTGGTCAGGGGCAGAGCATATTCATGCCGGTTGGCTCTGTGTGGGCAGCGATAGTGGTTTTCAAACTCGGAACTCCCCCTTCTTCCTTCATCTTTGGTGTCCATGGGTCGAAAAGTAGATCCTTTACGTGTTACTGTCCCAGTCCCGATCATGAGAGGCTGCTGATAATCTGAAAGGAAGCATGAACTGCTCAATAAGGCATAGAATTGTTACTTTATGTATATAATACTTATGCAAAGATAGGTATTTTATGTTGAAAAACTACTCAGTTATTGCATCAAATGTTTGGCTATAGGGGATGTGAGGAAACCTTTTCCCAACACTGATCCTGTAACCTCCTTGAGCGAGCAAGCATTGCAGAACACGGCAGAAGCTCTTCCACAGAGGAGCTCCAATCTGCCACCCCTTTTTCTACTCCCTCCCTCCCTCCCTTCCTCCCTTCCCTTTCTCCACTTATCTGCCCAAACAAATTAACACATCTAGGGTATACTTAAAAGCCCTAAAAAAAGGGAAGTCAACAAAATATTAGCACTAAACTGGACAAAGGACATTGCATGAAGATCTTCAAGTGAAAAGTTCTTCAAACCAGTGTTCCACTTTTGGAATAATTAAAATACCCAGAGGATTCTTAATGAGCCAGCTTTATTTAAAAGGCATCTCACAGTGGCTGACTGACAAGAAGGATGAAGTTAGGCAAAACGGCAGCCAAGAGAGTCAATGGGAGTGTGAAACACACTAAGCCAGCTCAGCAAGGCTGCAGGCGCGCCAGGGGGGACGAGTGTGGGAGGAGAAGCGGGAACTGGTGCTGCTGGAGGAATTGGGCAGTCACCCCGGTCAAGGGGGATGGCAGGGATACAGCTGGAGACAGACAAACGGCCTGAGCAGAAGCAAGGAGTGAGATGGAGGAAATACAGACTCAAGAAGTGCTTGTTTGCATCTCTAGTCAAGGCAGATGCCAGGCTGCCATGTAAGAAGGAGATCTGAACTAAAAGGTTTTTTTAAAGATCCAGTAATACTATTATGAGAAAATTCAACGTTCTAACTTTCTCGCATTGGTGCTGGTGACAATCTCTTATGGATACATACGGTGGCTTGAACAGTTCTAGTAGATGACACTGCTAAAGTATTGTGTTTTGATGCAGGCGTGAAGAAGTTAGCTCAGTTTCTGTTCTGGCATCGCAGTTCATCTGACATGAGTGTCGAATTCGATCCCATATGTCCTGTGAATCTTTTTGGCAGTTTCTGGCTACATCCCAAACTTCAGCATGTAGGGTGAAGGTGTTATGATATTTCACTAAGTAAGTGGTGCAGCTCTCCTCCACATCGCTGCCGCCATTCCCCAGCAATCTCTCGCTCAGGATGCAGCATCTCCAACTTTCTCTTGGCTGCCTTTGGGAACTGGCAGGCAGATGGGGATTTGAAGTGAGGGAATTCCACGTAGCATGATAACCTATATGCAAATTGTGTGCTCTCTACAATTAAATTATTAAATTACACATTTCTGAGTTGCATTCACATTTTTATTTCATGTTATTTTTAAGGAGATGGCAGGTGAAATGCTAAGGCTGGGGTTTCCTGTCTGGACCAGGCTTAGAGCTAAGACTTCCCACAAACACAGCAGGAGAGAAGGACGGAGAGAGCAGGCTACCCAGACATGGCCAGGGGAGCCAAATAACCATGATTTGTGAGCAACCTTTATTCATTCTCTTTCCTTCCTGATAGAAAACTGCTTTACAGATCTCTGCATATTTATATCGAAAGTTTCTATAAAGGATTGAAACTGTCTTTGAAAGATAGAGGGTAGCACCATATGGAATTACAGTAACCATCCATTTGTTTTTTAAATGTATTTCTCTGCCAAACGCATTGAAGAAATTCTAAGGAATTTCTAAGGTCTGGAGGCTGCAAAGAGCAAAGTAATCTTTCTGCAAGATTGCTGATCACTGATCCCATGAAATGGCTGGTCTCACTAGCCTTACCAGACAGACTAGACTAGGCAGGGATAAGATGTGCTAAGAGGATGAATTAAAAAAATCATCCCTTTGGGATGCAAATAGTGCTGATGTGGGGATTTACTCTATCTAAACAGTGACCTAGAGACAAGATAGCACAAGACAGAAGCACTGTGGTTGTTTTTTTACTTCTTTACAGTCTACCTGCTTCCACTTCAGGGGGCCTCATCTCCCAGATGGTTCAGGCACCAGGAAAGCTGCACAGGGATCTCAGCACAACTTCCTGCTGGGCAGGAAATCCCACCACAAACCAGCTAAGTAATTTTTGATCTGCTCAGCAGCAAGAGACATTATCCACTTTCAGAGACATTTGTGTTTAAATAGAAATATAAAAATTAGTCAGCAAGGCAAACAATGCTATTCTTGCACTCCCATCCATGCCTGAGTGCCTTCCACCATTTCAGAGTCAGGAAATCTTTCCAAGAACTCCAAGAAAAAAATTCCAAAATAGTGGTCTTTCCCTCCCTAATATATTTAACTGCTTCACTATACATCTGGGATGAACATGGATAAATCTATTTGTGGGCTTCAGCTTGTATAAGAGCTGGAAACATTGCTGGGCCATACCATTCCCTATTACCTGCTCTGCACATGGAGCAAATGAAAAGCAACTGTTACCTGCCATGTCACTGGTGACCAGATCCAGTTTTTGTGGTGCCTCCTTCTCATTGTTATAGCTGATGGTAAATTCAGTTGACTGATGTCTGGTGAAGGGCTGCTTGATTTGTTTCCAACAACCTATGATAAAGAAATAAAAATAGAAGACTTATCAGCAAATTAAATGCTTCGAATGAGATGACTTAGCTGAAAGTTTAATTTTTGGTGTTTTCATTGCTGTCAATATATTCAGAGTGTGAGCATGGGGAAACAATTAAAAAGTAAGGCTAAAATAGACTGGTTATAAAAAGAGCCCGCTAAATATGGAGGGTGAAGGGAAAAGTGAATTATCAACTGAAATTTCCAAATGAAAATGAAACTTTACGTAGGATTTTTTGTCAAGAAGGGCTCACAGTCTAGGTACCTGCACTGATGCCTTAATCAAGTATATTGATAAAATACTAGCTTTAAATCAGTTACGTGCTTTGGCATTGATTATCTGGCAAAAATAATGCTTAAAATTTTGTTCAGTAGATTAGAGTGGATTCCATTTCATCGGTATCTGAGCATCTGCACTCATCAATTAATTTGTTCTCACAACATCCTTGTGAGACAGAAAAGAAAAAATCCAGTGTCAGGCACTTGCCTGGAGCCTGCGACAGGAGGTCTGTGGAGAGATGAGTTTGACTCCCAGCTTTCTAAGTCTCAGGCTTGGTTCATAAGGGCTTAGGAGCTTGATTTATGAAGCATGCATGCAACAAATGAACTGACTGGGTAAGAGGCTATCTCCAGTTTCTTGGGATTTGTCCTCATTAGTAAGTGAGAAAGGATTATGATGTGACCTTGAAAAATCATATTAGCAAATATGATGTTAAGTACAAATTAATTTTCTAATGAGGGCAAGCTGCAGTGGGGAACAGCATTTCCTTCACTGATGTCAGCACCTGCTGAGGGATGAAATTTTGGAGCTGAGCTATTGCAAGACACTTGTCAAGAGACATATGAACTGCTTAGTGGCTTCTTCTTTTATGAAAAGCCGAGGTTCAGAAGGATATTCCTCTACAGAGTTGATTGGGCAGGACAAACAGCTAAACCCCAACTGTCAATCTGACGGGAGGCTCCACTCTAGAAAGCATTATTGAGCAAGACAAAGAAAACACTTCAACAGGGGTTTGCAGGCATCTCCTAAAGCAGTGTGCTCAAGCCAATCCCTCATTCAGATTTTACATAGGAAGTATAGTTCAGTATTCTTAAGCTCTATAAATACAGTTCCAACCAGGGAGGGCAATGAGATAAAAATGTTAAAGCCATAAAAAATTATTATCCCTTGCTCTCTTGGAGAAAGACAATCATCCCTGCTGCGGGGAAAAGACAAGGAAAGCAGCAATTTTCTGCAAAATAGGTATTTTGGAGGAGGGAAGGAAAAGGAGGGCACCTGGGAGCACTCTTGCATGCTAATTTATGCACTCTGTATAATAGATCTTTTGTTAATTGCCTTTCTGTCATAGAAACCAAATTATATTGTTTCTCAGGGCACTGTGCTAGGATGACACAAGTGGGACTATCATTTGCCATTTCCCTTGTATAAAGAGGTGAATTTGAATGAGTAAATGCGGATGCTATTTTGCAAGCATTAAATGCTTAGTTGCATAAACCCCTTCCCATTGGCCCAGTGGATAGGACAGGACAGGACAAAGTGCATGATTCTCCACTAACCTGATTTCTGAGTACTGGATAATCCATAGGAAAGTCCTTTGGCTTCTCGCCTGCGAGGAGAGGAAAGGATTTATAAATGTCTGTACCCACAGCATTTCAGCTTCATACCTTAGCAGAGCCTTTGTGTTTAGTGGCCGAGGAAAAGGCTTCACTTCAAGTTCCTGGAGGCTGGTGTTTACTAGAATGTCAGGCATGCAAACCAACATTTTGACATTTTGTTTTTACCCATCTCTGTGTAAGTTATGAGTGCTGGTGTTCAAATTTCTGGAACTGGCACTTATCAATTTGATGTGTCCATGTCTGTCTGTGTCACTCTGGGCTACGTTTGGGTCTGCTCTTCTGAATCCTTTGGCTAGTTTATAGATTTACTGGGAATCCAGGGCAGAGCTGGGTACTGCAGTGATGAAGCAGCATCACCGGAGCATTGCTTATACTTCCCAAATACCCATCTGCTGACAGAAGCATTCCCTGACTCTACACACAAGTGCAGGTTCATGTGAATGGGCATCTAGAAGGAAACACAGTTAGCAGTGCTTCTTCCAGTCCTCTGACTTGTGAGATGAAGTAGCTTAGTTTTAGCTGCTTACCCTGGTGTATCTGTGCAACTCCTTACAGATGGGCTCTGCTTTCAGCCTGCTAGGTTAAGTGCTCTAACTTAAGGGACTGGGTAGCAGAAACACAGCAGCATGGAAATAAAAGAAAATGATCCAGAGAGATAGCTCAAATCTTCCCTACACTTATTTTTTACTGGGCTTTGGTGGGGAAAGTATTCTGTCTTCAATTGCTTTACACCTTAGTATTTGTGGGTATATGTAGGCTGAAGAGAACAGCTGGTTACATTGGACTGTAAATTGGGGTGCATGGTTCTGGCCTGCTTAACCTTCATTTTTCTCTGACTGGGGGAGGTGTACAATAAGAAATACAATTTACAGAGATACAACATGAGTTCTACTTAAAAGGAAGACTGACGAACAGGACAATTCCCAGCTCTCTGGTAAAGAAGCTCAGGAAAGAGGGCACAAAATTGGACATACTAGCTAGGTACCCACAAATGTCTCCTATGACAAAAGCCAGTATCTTACTTGCGTAGCGCTGCACAGATACAAATTCCAGAGAACACGAACAGAAACAGCACAATGAGGATGGGGACAATTATAGCTGTAAGCTTTGAACCTGCACGAGAAGAAAAAAGGGATAAAAGTTTAAAAGGCAAATCACTCTGAAGATAACTAATTTTTACTACAGAGAATGCAACAAAGGGTAGATAATGTTTCAGGAATGCTCCTTGAAGAGAGCATAAAAATGTACAACTATAAAACTAAAATACCACTCCTCAGCCACGCTTGTTTGCTGTGTACCTATGTAGAACAATGTTGAGAGGAAAGAGATGAGCATACTTTCTCAAGGGTGACACTTGACTTGGCATCTATATGCATCCTTACAAAGATCAGTTCTTTCTTATTACACACTAGATAACTTTTAAAAAGCCACTTACACACACTTTGTTTGCAGTTGCTTATAAATCTGCCAAAGGAGGCTGCAATTTTACATGCTGAGTATCTGGCTCATGCAGAACAGGCTGAAACATTTCAGTCAAAATAGTTCAAAGATTTCCATGAGTGGATCTAGGGAAAAACCTGTTTAGCCCCTGTTAAATTCTAACACAACATGCTTTAGTGCAGGGATTTGAAAATTAGCAGTGGAGTGACTTGTGTCAGGAGTGTGCCATTCCCTGTTTCTACAGACACTTGTGAGCTGAGAGAATAAGGTGGCACAAGTGTCCACAGGGCATTTACAATTTAGCAGATGAAATCTCGGTAGATTTAATTTTCAGTGAACATGGATATGGTTTACCCATACCACTGCACAGATGAATTGAGCTTGCTTGCTCTTAGCAAGAGTTTCGGAATGTTTTTTTTCTTAGAGTGCTTCTTAGAACCAGTTTTTTCACAGAGGCATTCTTACAACTATCAGCTACCTAATGAATAGCAACATTTGTTTCAGTGGGTCTGGTAATTCCTGGATGGCTATGGGTACACCAAACAGTCAGTATAAGCACCAAATTCTGTTTGCATTTTAAGGACTAAGAAGTTAGCTCCACAACATTAAATGATGAAGACTGCAAATTCAGGGAGAAGTATGCAAATTAAGGTTGTCTGAGCCTCCATGAATAAAAGCATTATGGAAAAATGTTTAATTACATAACTGTGCATTACTGTATGCTGCTTTGAGCTGAGGACCCTCTCTGGGAGGGGTCATGGTTGTGTAGAGGGAAAGTAACATTTCTGTGAGATCACTGTCTCACATATTAAAACATTATAAAATATAGGGATTTAGTGAAGAAGAGCTCTTGCAAAAATTGCTGCTGAGTGCTCCTTATAGTGCCTTGAGCAACCCACCAAAGCATGGCAAATAAGCCAATATGACAGGGAAACCAAAGCCTGATGTTTAACACATCAAGGAAAATTAAGGCTTTCAATCTCTTTCTATGCCTTAAGACAAAAAGAACCTATGCTCCTCCCTCTTCTCTCTGTTGTTAATCTTTAATAAAGTCTGAAGGGAAAATGAAAGTTTTGGTTTGTGAGAAAAGTTCATTCAGGCTGGGCTGAAGACATGATGCATCCTAGAGCACAGCACTAGGTAGTGTTACCCAAGTTAGTTTCTTCCGATGGGATGGGCTCTGTAACAGTCCTGTCTTCTTTTCCAAGGGAGGTTTCTGTGCTCTGACTGGGTTTCTGCCACATTGAATGCGTAAATGAACTATTAGCTGCAAAAGAGAAGGGGGCATCAGTGGCACTGGGATAGCACAGTGGTTTTAGAGGCACCATGCCTAGGGAGCACTGCTTACCCCATACCTGGCATTATTCGACACCCCATCAGCTCCAGCTTCAATGCTATTCTTTGGTTCCAGGTTTGAGGGATAATTCGCACGTAACGGGCCACTATTGGAGGGATGAAGTTATTGCGTACTATGTCACCAGAGTTGGAGTTGCCTTGGAATACCTGCAATGAAATGTGCACATATTGTTTGCTTTGTTTTAAAAGTCTCTTCCTTCAAAGTGCTCCTGACATCCAACTTCAAAGATTATCAATGTATTAGTTTTAGGATAATGACAATCTGGGATTCAGCCACAAGGTTTGATGAATTGAGAGTTCTAGAAAGAAAAAATCTTTTTAGTTCTGCCATATGATCACATTTTTCTGTTAGCTTGGAGGAGAAAGATTATCACTGTTTCAATTCTGTGTAATTTCTAGTTAATGTATGCTGGTATAATGCTATCATTCTTTATTTAGTAGCACAGCAGCACCCTTTCTTGGGAACAGGGGATAAAGACATAAAAAGAAAAAACTGAAGGGAACTATTTGTAGACATTTTAGTAAAATGGTCAGTTTTCTATATCAAGTTTGAAGAGTGACTAGTAACTATGCAGTTATTGCACTTATACAGTAATTCCCAGTATCAGCTCAGCCTCTTGCAATATTAATTCTTGGAAATGCTTCAACATTACCTAGGAGAATTTAAAAGCCTGATGAGATAGAGAAGTGAGATCAGCATATCTTAGATAAAATGGAGGCCACATTAGGTTCTGATGGGACACAAAACTAAGATCATATATAATAGTTTAATAACATTATTTGAACATAACAAGTTATTGTGAAAAACCACAAGCCTTTGCAGTTCAGCCAGTACTAGGTTGATTTGTCACTTTTTGGACCAGCATCCCCTCAGTTTAACATTTTTAAAAATATGAAACAAATTAACATTGGACAGTGAAATTCTTTGCCATGCAAGCTAAGAAAATCAGAGCTAGCAAGAAATCTCTCTACAGCTCTACCAAATTTTTTAAAACTGCCTGAGGACCAGGCAGAACTTTCTCTTGAGGCAAGTTCAGCTCTCAGAAATGATGAGTGATGGTCTGACTTTGAACACTGTAGGGACAGAGAGTGAGCTTTTGAGGTTTCTTTTTTTGAAAGGAAACATGAGGTTTTCAGGGGAAAACGTTACCAAACTTGTGCAGCACATCATTTGTCTGCAGGAACTTGTTGCACTTCTTCTATATGTTCATTGCTAAAGTCACGCAGAGTCTGTGAAAGGTGTTGGTTATTTTAGTGTAAGAGCATATATTTTACAGACACATAGGCTGTGTCTATTTGTATTCGAAGAGTCCAGCCAGAAAGGCGTGGGGCGTGCTGTAGCTCTGGTGATGGTAACACAGCCTGTGCAGAAGCCATAGGCACAGCTGCACAGGCAGCCCTGGGCTTTACCCAAGTGGGTTTTTTCATTTGGCAGGGTGTGGTGGATGGACCATCCTGATGCATTTGAAGCTGAGCCTCAGCTTTGCTGGTGCTGTACTAGCCAACGCTTCTGCACTGGTACAGCATTCCTAGTGGGGGCAAACACTGAGCTGAGCTAAAGACTTGCCCAAACAGCCTGTTGTACAGCTTTATTACACCATTCTTTTAAAAAAAGGGTACAGACATACACTTGCCTCCCTCTGTGTGTCCCACAACTTCATAAATCCCTGGGTAACTTCCTTGTTTTGACAAGCTCACTATCTACTCCATGGGTGTAAATTACACTGGTGAAGACAACCCAAGTCTAGACGAGTTTGAAACTCCTAATTTTTCCTAACAGTGAAAGCCTTCCCTTCAATGTCAGGGCAGCATACACATTACTACTTTGTGTTTTCCTACCCTTCCCACTTTTCCTTACCTTTTCTTCATTGCTCAGAATCCCTTTGTAAGTTCTCCATTTTGAGTTGTTATTTTTATAGTTCATTGTAAATGTCTTCACATAGAAGTTGAAATTCAACATCGTGGATCCAGAACCAGTGGTCTTAATCCCTTTTAACAAAAAGCAAAAAACATTTTCATTTAATAGGTGTCTGTTTTAAAGGAACATTTTCAAATGAAAACACAGAAGCCAAAACAATTCAGAAAACTTTGCCTTCAAGATCTTAATTTACTTTTCAAGCTCTATTGAAATGGAGTTTAAAGTTGGGTGAAGAATGGAAATCAGTTTTAAACTGTGAATTTAAAGCAATGGATATTTTTAACAGAGCACAAAAGTCTAAGAGATCTGGGCCTGTTCAGCCTCGAGAAGAGATGACTGAGAGGGAACTTCATCAATGTTTTTAAGTATCTGAAGGGTGTCAAGAGGATGGATTTAGGCTTTTCTTAGGTTCTGCCCAGGAATAGAACACGAGGCAACATGCAGAAATTGATGCACAGAAAGTTCCACCTGAATATGAGGAAGAACATCTTTACTGTGCAGGTGAATGAGCACTAGAACAGGTTGCCCAGAGAGGTTGTAGAGTCTCCCTCACTGGAGATACTTGAGAACTGTCTGGACACAATCCTGTGCCATGTACTTTAGGATGACCCTGCTTGAACAGGGAAGTTGGACCAGATGACCCACTGTGGTCCTTTCCAACTTTATTTGTTCTGTGACTTCAAAAGGATAATTGCTTTTTGGTATTATAGTCCATATCAGCGATCTTTACATCTTTAGCAGCAACTGTGATTTGCTTTTTACACCTAAACCAGGAGACGGAAACAGGAATGTCTTTCACCTGGACCATTGTTTTTAAAGACTATGTATTTCATGTTTCTTTTTGATTCCAGAACTTCATCATTAACAGATACTAAGCCATCACTTATCATCCATCCAAAATCTACTTGTCCCTGGGTAAGTATTTTGTTCTGTCAGAATGTTTACAGATCAGACCCACATAACAATTGAGTTCAATCCTGTATCCCCATAGGAAGACCAGTCTTGTAAATAGCCACGACTTTAATATAGGAAAATAATATTCCTGAATGCAGAACATTTCATTACATTCAACAAAAGAAACATTGCACTTGTACACTCATAGCTTCTCAACTGCATTCATTTTGTTCTCCAGCTGAAGTATCAGTTTGTAATAACCAGAGAGCAGCATACCTGTTATTCTCTTCTTCTCTCCCAAGTCTATCTCCAGCCATTCACGATTGCTGCTGTGGTTAGAGGCCCAAGCCAATCCCAGGACTTGAAGCCAAGCCTTGTCGGGAGACCACTGAAATAGTTGCCCAAACTCGTTGGTCTCCTCCCAGTAGGAAGATGCAGTAACCTGGCTCTTGGAGAGGAATCCCTCTTCCAGACTCAGAGATTTGTTGCAGCCTAGGAGTCCCCACACAGACAGGCAGAAGGAGTTACTTTGCGTTTTCACAGGATATTTTTATATTAGGCTAGCAACATTTGAAGACCACCCACAACAGCAAAGTCAGACATTGCTGAATCTAGTGCTAGCCTGATGCTCTCCATTAGCTGTGGTGTTTACCAGTCAATTTGTAGTGGATGATCCAGTATCAGAGTGCTGCAGTCCCTCTCCTTTACCAATCCAACTCCTACATACATGACACTTTCCGAATACATCTGCTATTTTTGCAATTTTGTTTTTTAATCTCTGCACTTTTGTCTCATTCCTGTGAAGCTTTCTTTTATTTTTAAATTTTCCTTCTAAAACATAATATTTATGTTTTGAGATTGGCATTAACTAATTCTGCTGTACAAAACATTTCACAGATGAAGGCACTGTACTGAAAGGAACACTTTACTGTAAATATTTCATGATTCTCACCTGCAATTAGGGCTAGGAAAGTTACTCATTAGAGAAGCTCCTTGATACTGCTGCCAAGATGTGATATCATGAAGATAATAGCTGCAGGTAAGTATTACAAACTCCACCAAAGAACCCACAAAATTTCTGCACATCAAGGTTCTTCACAGAAAACAGGCCAGTGGTTTCAATGGAGTTAAAAATAATTCCTTGGCAGATTCAAAGGCCTACACATGCTCTACAGTTTTCAGTGGAATAGTAAATGATTTTATCTCAAATGAGTAAAATATAATTCAAATGAACGAACACGAACTTTCCCCCCCTCTTTGCTGTGTTTTATGCAAATGAACAGCTTGACAGATTAAAAGAGGGTTTTGCATCTTGGAAAGTCATAAACAAAAATTCATTCTGTATCAGTGCAATATAAATATATCTTCATTCCTCCTGGTTTTTTTCTCTTCTTGTAGGATGAAGATGGAATTTATAAATGTCTGAAGAAAAATTGCTTTCATTTTTCTGTGGCCGAAAGTACATAAAAATGGGATTATCTGATTGCCATTTTTCATATGCTGGCACCAGAAATGCAACAGCAGAATACTATTTCTGTTTCTCGTCTATGTGCGTATGACCGCACATATTCTGTGTTTTTTTCTAGCTCACTTCACATCCCTTCAATTTTTTCATTCACTTGCCAATTTTAAAAAATTGCTGTCCTAAAATATCCCTCCTAGACACAGCCTGACATTCTTCTGATCATTTTTCAAAACTCTTGCAGAAAATACTTAAATAAAAAGGCAACATTAGAATAGCTAAAAATAAAGCAATTATTCTTACCATTTGAAGTAAATGTAAACCGCTTATCAGACAGCGAACCACTGTAAGAAAAGAAAAAGGTAATTCAACTTTTCATGAGGCGGTCACAGGAATGCCGAGATACAGTTTCAGAATCACTGTTTATGTGGTAAAATATCTCTGGCCAGACAGCCGCTTTCTTTGCTGACTAGTTACCGACTCCAGTAAGAGCACTCTAGTGGATCTCTTACTGTGACTGAATGTGGATAATTTTTTAAATGGATTTGAGAATTTGTTATGCTTTAAAGCGACTCCCTGTTGCGTCAGCCTGTTACTCTTGCTCCACGTGAGAGAGTTGCACCTGATGGCAGCTAAACCACACCAACTCTGGCCATTCCTACTTGGGCTAGAGATGTGTAATAGGATGTCACTGGATGAAAACTACTGGTCTTAATCTGAGTGGGAACTAGTTCTGTTATAACCGTGGCCAACATCTCCCATCAGGAATGGTTCTTTATGCTCCATTAACCACACCTATGCCTCCCTTTTTCTTCCTCCTTCTGAAATAGACTGCTTTGCTTCAGGAGAAAAGCCATTTCTTGGGCCACTCCACACAGCCCTGCACAATGCAGGACAAGATAAAATCATCGCTGTAATGGAAAGCTGAGCTTCCCTTGACCTCCCAGGGAGCCGCTTTCTGATTCCCAAGGAGACGCCCCTGAGGTTTCATTCCAGAAGAGATGACTCTGACTGTCTGCCTAATAAAAAGAAAAGCCCTAGTTTTAACGTGAAATTAGTTTGGATTTCTTGAAAATCTGACCCTTTCACCATCACTTTGAATATCTGCACGCATCACTTGCCCCTTTTGAAAAGCCTTGGCCAGCGTGACTAAGCAGTAAAACAACTTCTGCGCTAAGCACAAGAGAGCCCCCTTTCAGGCTGCCCTTTGTTGCTGAGCAGGAAAATTTCCCCGCAAGATACTCTCTGCGGGCTAACCACGGTGTACACGTCTGTATGTTTTGAGAGCACTGCGAACGGGGGAATAGGAAAGTAGTCCCATGTCAAGGTCAATATAAACACTGCCTTTTCCTGTCATCGAGGGAAAACTAATGACTGCAGGCAAAGGAAGCGCATCAGAGATGATGGGCAGCACTGGGCGGGAGCTGATTTATTTGGGCACGTAGGCGGCATGCAGCTAGAAGGGGAAACACAAGCCCTCCCTCCCACATCTTCCCCCCAGGCAGTCCTCAGGGGCGATCAGATGCACTCTGCTCACTTCAAACCTGTTCGACATCACAGCCAAAACATTTTTTTTGCTATCTTAGTGAATGCAAAACAACCCATTTCAAGAGAAAAGAGGAAAGTAACAACTATGGTGATCAGTAAAATCTACCCAAAACAGCAATCACAGAGTTCCTTGAATATGATAAAGCTTTGTAATAAAAATGTCACCCAGGTCCCTTTCAAGTAGAGAGCTGCAAATTTAGCAACTAAAGGGAGTATCATTTCTAAGGTCTATAAAGTTATGAACTCAAGCTAAAATACCTCTGCTATAATTCACTGAAGAGGACAAAGTAATTCAGTAAGTGGTAATTCATCAGCTTCCTAATGTGACAACTGACATTTGTCACACAAATTCTGCTTTGTCCTTTAAGGGGGGGTATCATCCCATGCTCCTCATTTTCCTGACAACCTTCAGGACTTACCTTTCTAACAGTACTAGTGGCAGCACTTCATGGAAGACCCATCTGGTAGCTCAGTCAATAAAGGATGCTACTTCCCATAATAAATACGTAAGTATAAACCACATTTTTCCCAGAGTTGGTCTCAAGCAAGCTTTTAATAAGCAGTGCAAGCTAACCCTGAATCTCATCTTTTGCTGTTCACAAACACACAGCCTCTTGCATTTTCAAAGACAAATGATTTCATGTGCACAGATGTATAGTCACAGGCCAGGCCACATTACAAACTTAAACCTCCATGTGTTTGTACTGGGGTACCAGAACTGCCCAATAAATCCAGCCACGTGGTCTTCATTACAGCATTTGTGGGTGCAGGTCCACGCGTGTATCATGAGAACTGAAAACCTCACAGATGCTGAAGCATAACAAGCACATTGAAAAATGGAGTGGAGAGGCCAAGGTCAGCTCTTGGAGATGATGGGCAAACGAGCTGTAACTCCATACTAACAACGCAGATACTTAACAGCTCGATGCACTCCAGCACCAGCTTTTGATGAGGTCAATTTCAGCTCAAGTCACTAAATAATTTAAACCTTTAGTATTGGAATACACTATAAACGAGATTTTAAAAGCTTGAGTAAGCTTTTATTTAAGGGCATCTAAAAAGCTCTTAAAGCACTGCTGCTCAAGCACCAATTTTTTCTTGCCAGCACTGGCTCCTCTGCAGGATTTTCTTTCAGTGTATAGGTACCCCGAGGACAGGGAAGCCATGCAGCTTTGTAAATGCCTCTTATAAAAACCTTTTTAAAGCATGAAATGCATGGGCTCATTTTCTTAGTAAACAGGCCCACTGTTTCTAGGAACATTTTTCCATGTTTTGAAATAAAAGGATTCCCCTACATACTCTGATTTCCCTCTTCTGGGATAATATGCTCACACCAGCGGTTCATCTGCTCCAGGGATTGTCCCAGCTGCCAGGTGTGGCAGAAGCAGCCTGGGAAGCGCTGTGCTTACACTCCCGTTTTTCTGAAGGTCCGTGCCATTTAGTTTGCAGGCATCCAACCCAGCATGAGCCTGTTTACCTGTGGCTCCCTGTATAACCTGTAGAAAGTGATGGTTGTCTCCTCAGGGCAATTCAGCCTCTTCAAGAAGTGCGTGATGTTCAAGGAGTGCCTCTATCTGCCCGGGTAGGCAGGAGAGCTACAGGGGCTATGCTCCTCCTGAGGCTGCTTTCTTGGGGGCCTCACATTAAATGGGCTAAATCTGAGCCCTGGAGTCTGGCTTCAGCCTTGGAGCACGTTTCAGCTCTCCATCAAGTAAAAGGGGGTTTCCCCACTTGACATAACAGAGTCAAGTTTGCATCTCCATGGGTATTTCCATTACTCAGGTGAAGTGGATGGGATATTTTGTGAATAGGAGCATTAAAAGGACGCATGGCAGTTAAGGTGGTGGGTTAATTATGCAAACTGTTTCCCCCAGCACCTGTACATTTGCTGTCTTATAGGCTTCATTCCTTGCCCACTAGCTCTTGTACTATGGAAAAAAAATACAAACGGGAATCACAACAGCCTTTCATTACAAAAGTTTATGTGCTACTGTCCGAGTTACTCTGCCGGGGGTTGTCAAGGATCACAAACATACGAATGTATGTAAACAGTTCTGTAGCGTCTTTAGATAAGGTACAAAGTATTTAATTTATGGTTTCACTAAGCTGGGATGTGTGATGGAAAGAATTTGTATTATTTGTTTTATGGAGGGGCTTGGTGCCTGAGCAGAGCTCTCAATCCTGCTTTGCTTGATACAGGTTTATATTAATTTTCTTTGGCAATCAACTTTCAAGAAAAATAGAAAATATTTAGACTTTACAGTTCCTTGGCTATGATCTACATACTACCCAAGTTTGCAAACTCCAGTTCCATCATATATAAAGCATTTCAATCTGTGCTGAACTTTAAGCACAGTAACAGAGCAAATTAATGTATTTTTTTAATGAATGAAGCCATGATTGCAAATTGTCAGGAGGTGTGAGAAAATGTTGAGAAAACAGGAAAATAGTATAAAAAATACATATTCCCTTAGCTCTCATAGGCTATGGGATGGAAATTTTCCTTCCTACATAAAAAAAATTAAAAAAGCCTCATGTAAAATCCAGATAACATTTGAAAATTAAAAACTATAAACCAACAGGAATGGCAGAAGCAGTTGCTGGAAGGGCTTACTGTGCTGGATAGAGATTAGAGGATTTATTTCTACTTAAAAAACAGTACAATTAAAAGTCAGAAGATAAGCAGTAAATACAACACCCTTGCTATAAATATTCTAAAAGAGTAAAAATCTCAACATGTCAAAAGCACAATGTTTAAGAAGTTGTTCATTAAATCCCCTATGGCTCAACTGCACTTTTTATTCATTCAGTCTTCCTAGCTTTTTTTAAACATTAACATGAATTTATCATGATTTATTAGCACATCGATTAAAGGTGTTCGTTGCAGAACATCATACTCTCATGTATCTGCTAACAAAGTACTGTGCAAATATGCAAATATGTTTTGGAAAGAACAGAAGGGGAAAAAAAAAAGAAAATACATGGTATGGAGCCACTGAAAACTTGGACTGTTTTCCTATCTCCAATGCCAAAACCACTCTAAAAAAGCCATTGAAATAAAGCCCAAAAGCCCCTAGACCCACACCTACCATCTTTTCCTCTCCCAAACAGTGTCCCCACCTGCATCTGCTGATGCGGGCTTGCCCCAGCATGAGCCCCACCAGTGGTACTCACTCTTGTGAGGGAATGCCATTGGCGACAACGCCTTCATAGCGGCTGATGCCCTTCTGCTGGGTGACACTGATCTGACCACCCAGCTCATCTGTGATCACGCCCGCATGGATCGCAGATTTGCACAGCAGTGAGGTCTGAAAGGCAGAAGCCAAAACAGAAGATCGATCTGACAAACTGTGAATGCTTTCCCCTTCCAAACCACTAGTATACAGGTGTTATAGCTCATAAAATCCAGCAGAAGCTCAAGAGGAATAAGAGGCAGGGAAGGAAGAAGAGTAATCCTTGAAAAATATATGTTTCTTAAAGTAGTTTCTTTCGTGGGGTTTTTTGGGTTTTTTTGTTGTTTTTTTTTTTTTCAAATTAAAAAAACAATCTCCTTCTGAGAAGGTGCTGTAAGATTGTCACTCCTCAGGAAAGCGAAGAGGAAGGCAAGGTAATTCTTTCTTGGGAAGATAAATGAGTAAGTCCTTGGTGTTCTTGCCTGAAGCAGACCTACCTATTACTGCACCTTAGGCTCTGAGTCATGGTGTACATTAGGAGATTTGGCTATGTGTTGAGTAGCTGCTGCTGGGTTTTAAGTATAGCCCATTTCGCAGTATCTCAGGTGGGATAGCGCTGAAAAATACAAGCAGGACAACCTCTGTGCCAATTAGGTGGCTGCAGGCAGAGATTTGTCTGGTTCACACCAGCCCAGCTTGGGCTGTGCTACTGGACCAGCTGGGCCTCTGGGCTGTTGCCTCCAGGGAGGGCTGTGGGGAGGGGGTGGGGCACAAAGGCAGAAGGTCTCCAGGGGAACCCTGCAGGTTCTTCCCATCAGAAAAGCTAAATACTCCTTAATGGTGGAGGGAAAATTTCTTTTACAAATTCCTCAGTGCAGATAAGATCTGCATGAGGTCATGCCGTGTGGTGCTTTTCTGTGCTAATCATCCAAACCAAGGGCAGAATAACTCCAGCTAATGAGAATGTAATGTGGCATTTCTTTGTTTCTTCAGCTCTCCCACTTTCCAGGCTGGAGCCGCATCCTTGAATAACTGGATGAACCGGTTAAACTGTAAGCACTGACTTTTTGGAAACTCAGCAACTGTTATAGTTGTGATAGGGTGGAATTTTACTTCAGTGGTATGATTAAGCTCACTCCTGTGAGATTTCACAGGCATGACAGGAGGACAGTTCATGGTGAGGGGCACAGAGACAGCAGAGCTCTGTGTGTTATGAACTGTTGATAAACGCAAGCACTTGGGCAACTTTTTCGCTTTAAAGGACAAGCAGTTGAAACAACCCAAGAGGTTGGTAGTTATCACTGGGATGTGATTAGGCAGTGTGTAATATTTATTTCATCTCAGACCAGATTGCTAGGATACTGCAGGCATAATCATAAAGAAAAACCATGTGTTACTGATATGTATTCTTTTCACACATGGACACCAAAAAAGTAAAAGTTGAAGTCACAGAAATATTTCAAGAGAGGAGCACTGCCTCAAGAGGGACAAGCCCTATGCAAGGTTTTTTCCAGAAAGCCAGAAACCACAAGTCAGTAGGTGTATTTGACAATCAGTGGACTTTGTTCTCACACAATTGATTTGTCTGTTTGACAAGTGTCTCTGTGTGCTTATATACTGATAGCTTACTTATATACAGATAATAACAGGTCTATCTAACACAGCTGGAAAGAATTACTGACAAAAGTCAAGCAGCAAAAGTTTAAACCAAGTTGTTCTATTCTCATTCCTTTCATCTTTATGCATTTCCCCTCATTGTCCTGTGTACTTACATCTCTGTATCCTTCTCCAATATTCCCAGAAATGTCACCGGCTATGTCTCTGCAGCCAGCAGGACAGTATCTGCTGTAGTGAGAGAAGAAAGGCTTGTTTAAGACATGAACTGTAGTGATGATACGTACAAAGAAACTCATACAAAAGAAATGTTCTCAAACCAATAAATATTTTAGCAGCAATTTCTGGCTAATGCTCTGCTAGTGAGTCTAGGAGGTAAATAAATGGGCCCTTGAGTTCATAGGTGGACTGGACACAGCAGCACATGAAGAACCAGAAAAGCAGTTTTGCAAGGGCATTTATTTGTTTAATTCTTTTGTTCTAGAAATGCTAACACATCATAGCCCAGATAAGAAGCCTATATGCACACCCAGGCAGCAGCCAGAAGAGTACAACTTATTACCATTTCAAATCCTATCACAAAGTTCAAGGAATCAAGAAATTATAGCTTGTCCTCAGATAATCTTGTATCAGCTGGGATGTGATCTGTTCTCAGAGGGAGCACTGGAATTTGAGGCTACTTTGAATTTCAAAGTGCAAACTCTTTTTACATATACCATGTATATGTATGCCCTAGCGAGTTATTGCTGAGAGTTCTGCAACTCCATTCCATCATTTTTCTGGGCTGCAGACTTCCACTCTGCACTATCACTTCTCACAACAGGGCCTTGGACCATTACAGCATTGGAGCTCAAAAAAATTCACTTCTCCAGAAAACCAAGACTGTTTTCTAACATCTTCTAATGATTGGACCAGATGACAGATACAGCAAAGCAAGCCAGAATGCAGAGAGCTGCAAACCCTCTTTACCTGAATTCAGCCTTTGTGTAGTGGTTTGCTCGTTCCAAACAGGTGATTAGATCTGTGAAAAGTTTACAAATGTCAATTTCCATTGTAGGATGTAGAAATACAGACAATTATTTGGCTAAACATGAAATTACATTTAAGGACCTCTCTGTGTAACATTTAAGCAATTTTATTAGACTGAAAACAACAGCTATGGTTTTCCCTCATTCTTTTCAACTTTCTCTTCTACTTCTCATATGTTTTACACCTTCATCAAAATTGAACAGGCCCCAGAACGTTAAAAGTAGGAATGAAAATTTTAATCTCTCCTACTCCTTCATTCTATCACAGTGTGGTGGATGCTGGAGCGCAGAATACAGTGGAGCTTCAAGGAGAAAGTATTAATTTTCTCTTTCACTGGGCCTGCATTGCAAATGGTCTGGGTAGGATTTCAGCTGCTATTATATCTGCTTAACGTTACAACTGGTTCTTGCACACATGCTATTAAAAATACCATGGTTCATGCTAACCTGGCAATATTTAGGAACAAACATTTGGGCTAAAGTCTGTGTGTGTAGAGAAGATAAGGAAATTGGGGGGACTGCCACTGATCCCCTTTTATTGGATTTCACTTTACCTGGATGATCACTACTGGCATAGGACAACAAAAAGCCTCGCCCTGATACGTGGGATCCACTCTCAAAGTGAATAGTTGCCTCGTTGCTATCCAGGATGATTTCTTTGGGGACAGGCATCACATTACCACAATATGGCCCTATAGCAGAACAAAGAAGATTTCAAACATTTAGTTGATATAATTAGATTGGAATATTCTCATGATTAACAAAATGCTTCATAACACACTCATTCTCTTTCAGTACCAATCCAAATGTTGACAAAAGGTTTTTGGTTTCAGTCCTTTATTGCTATGATCTCCAAAGTTACCCTGGCAAGGAGTGACCAGGATCCAATTGTCTCCCCATGGTAGAAATTCCAGCATCCATGTCTCCCATCACTTAAGCCTTAAGAGAATGATTAATGCCCTTCAGCCTTTGAAGTGCAACACGCTTACAACCAACTGTAATTCATTAGAGAAAATAACAGAACATTCAAAAGCAATCCAAGGGATCTAGGCATGGTCCCCTAGATAAACTCTCCAGATGTGTACAGCTCATCTGCTGCAGCACAGAAGACAGTCAGGAAGGATTAAGATCACAGAGCACCTTGTTTTCAAGGACCTGAGTGTCACAAGCCAAATTGTACTACCAGGCAGTAACACCTTAAAGAAAATACATCTTAATTTTTTTCCTTTTAAAAACACCTTCAGATCATGGAATTACACAGTTCAAGTCTTTAGAGTTTCAAATTAATAAGAGAGGTTGAGAAAGGGGAAGATGAAGGGAGTGGGACTGGGAGACAAGAGCCTTGTGCTTACATTGAATTAGATAAGGGTTTTATAGCTACCAACTGCAGTATCTTGGAACAGTCTTTGGGACACTCCTTTCTTGTGACAGCAGGCGTGCCCAGGCATCCTAGTAATTACATTTGCTTCTTCAGAAGTCAGATCCCAAAGGGAGTGTTCCTTTGAGGCTGCCACAGTCTCTGCGCTTGCCTTCTGTCACCATACCTGGGTGCAAACACTTGCTGCTGGCTGCCCTCAAGCACAGATAATACAAAAAGTCCAAAGTAGTTTGGGTACACTTATTTGAATTTATGAGGCTGTTTGCAATATAAACTGCAAAGAGGTTTTTGTAAGGTAGCAAACAGATTTCTTTTTCCCAAGAGAAAAAAAAGAAATAAATGACCCTTTACAAGCCCTCAGCCCATCTGTTCTGTTGAGGTGAATGATATCTTTTGTGTCATAAAGTAAGTCTTTGGGATGAAAAATTATGACTTTGATTTTTCCTAGACAACCTCATTTTGTTGGTGGTGGCTACTTTAGGGCAATCTGGAACTGACTTCTGAGACACAAGAAATTGCATTCACAGCATGACACAAAATTGAAGAGTGATATTATTCCTAATATGCTCCTAAAAGCTTCTTCATTTTGCTTGATATTCTGGCATTGGGGGGGCACTCTTTCCCAAATACTTCATTTGCCTTATAACAACTATACAGTCGACCTATAGAATAGCCCAATCAGAGGCTACAACAGCCAGCTGTCAGCAGAGTGGGACAAACAAAAGGACCAACTCCTGTCTTTCGGCTTATAAAAATCATATGGTGAAGGCAGGCAGGCAGAGAAACAAGCGATGAGTGTGACATTTCCCTGGAGTACTCATGTGTTGAAAAATGACTCACGATTTAGTCAGAGAAAACAATGTCTATAAAAAGGGTTAAACAAATTGCTTAGGAAATGAACTTATCAAAAAGACAGCATCTGACACCATGTCATACCAGACAACTGCACAAGTGATTTCTTTGAGAAGGTCTTTTGTGTCAGGTTGCAGTGGGAGAAGTAAAGTGCTAACTTAGATATTTATTTTTTTCCAAGAGAGAGAGGAAGAGGAAGAAGACAGGGATGCATTGCACTTCTTCAAA
The DNA here is from genome assembly GCA_013396755.1 of Sclerurus mexicanus. Lineage (NCBI taxonomy): Eukaryota > Metazoa > Chordata > Aves > Passeriformes > Furnariidae > Sclerurus > Sclerurus mexicanus. Next base: position 1,591,626 of record VWZF01005177.1, on the reverse strand, counting down.
ACAAAACACCTGAGAAAGCTTTAATCCTTTTCTTCTCTCAAGGACTGTCTACACATTTTCTCACAAGTGCTCTTTGGCTTTCTCGCTTGCAGCAATTGGCAGTGACCTATCTACTCTGTAGGTATAATTTCAATGGCTGATTCACTCAACCACACATTGGCTGTATCAGGGATGAGTGTCTCCTCCAGTAACAAGTCTATAGATGTTCCAGATAATTATACAAACAAATCACACATCATGAACAAAACCAATAAAATATAAAATAGTCTAGACTGATAGAGCTGTATAATCCAAGTGAAAGCCAGAAATTCAGAAACAATCAGCTTAAGAAGTCAGCATTCGATGCCTAAAGACAAGTTCTACTGTTAAGTAATAAATCCAAAAAGGTTAGCAGGCTATGGTTATCTTCTGCTGAGAGCAATTCTGGTGCACTGAGGGATTTCCATGGTAGTTCAAAATTAAGGGGGCCTAGGATTAATTCCTTAAAGGATATAGAAACAAGAAAGAGTATACACTCAAGGAAGGAATATTTTCCAAAAGTTTATCATTTTTCTGCAAATATTTGTAAAAGAAAGAATAGGGGGAGGGGAGGATTTATTAATACTACAAAACATTCACTTGTTCTTTTGTTGCAAACTGAGGAAGTCTTGCAAAATATTTCAATATATTTCTTCTCAATAAGTGAGGTAATACTCTATCAGCACTACACTGTCAGGTCCTCAGACTTGTCTGAGATCTAGGAGAGTTTATTTCCATGTAATAGAAATAAGTGCTGAGAGGTAGGGTTCAGAAAAAAGTGTAAGCATTATCTCACTCCTCTATTGATGTTCTTAGTGAGACCAATCAGACACCAGTTTGGCTTAGAGGTTCTTTACTCCCTGAAAAAAATAGACATATACAGTCTGTTTTCCTTTCATGTTGTGAAGTCAGAGACAGGATAGTCTCAGAGACTCTCCACATTTCAGTATGTGCTGTGCCTGAATTAGATGCACTTTCTATATACACAGTAATGCCTAGTAGATTTGCTCTCTACTGATTCACCTATTGCCTTGAATACATATATTGTAAGAATTTATAGACAGTAGAAGACTAAAACCAATCAATATCTGTAGACATTAGACTTCATCTGAAAACTGTTTACTGTTCAGTATTTTTCATTTTGAGGCAATTGACAAAAATATTTTTATAGTTTACTTTCAAAACTCATTCATATGTGCTCCTTATCTTTTCTGCCCATTCCACCTAGGATTTATTGGTTTTCCCGGGCTGTCTACATGAAAACTATACACCCATAGTGGAGATGAGAGATGATGGAGAAAAGTCTTGGTTTGTGTCTGGTATGAAAAGGAGAAACATGTTTATAGGGCCCTGTTAATTTTTGCTGCAGCATTTGGACTTGACTCTGGATAAACATTTAATTCCTAAACCTGGAACTTAGCCAAAAGTCTTCTAAGATCCCTTTTGAGAACTGCCAGATCACATTATCAGTTTTTCATCTTCTAATGTTAGTTGTGAGGTAAGTTGTTTTGCATATTCAGCTTGAAAAACAGGTCATGAATGCTGATCTCTCTCCATTTCCTGCTAAAGTCACTTGGCTGGAGTTCTGCTAGGGTAAGGCAGGATTATTGGGTTTGTTTACTCAGAACAAAGAAAAGAGTTTGATTTAATAAACAGATGTGTTACATGTGATGAAACTGAGTAGGTGTTTTCTATATTTCAGTATTATTATATCTAGATGCCAGGGCCTTTTCTTCTTTCTGTGTCTCATTAACAAGTTGACCCAACTGTGGTTCCGTCTGTTCACACCAGATACTTTATATATATATTAAATTCTGCAGGAGAGATATTGGGAGTCTAAGGCTTTCAAATGTATTCAATATTGTCTACAATTAAACTAACATTTAATGTCTTTCATCCAAAACATTTGATCTGTTGATATGGTTTAGGTGGCTTAAATTAAATACTTTTATTTTGGAATACTGTCTCCAAGTAGTACTAACATCCTGCAAGATACACGATAAATTGTCTTGTGGATATCCTTTGGCTTGCTCCTCTGGAGACTGAAGAGACTATTTTATGTGTTGTTTATTTTTTAAATGTTAGCAATAGCCTACTGCTTTTGTGTTTTTCATAATACTGTTGTTCTGCAAATCTGATCTTTACAGCATTGTCTGGTTTTATGAGGTCTAGTTTACTTGTCCTTTCAACCAGGCTCTGGCACAGCTCCTAAGTTTTCTTTGTTGAATTATGTTCCTTTATTTTTTTTCTACTTCCCGTAAGAAGTGCTGTGCCTAGAGGACCCTCTACTCTTACACCAACTGGCAATGCCTACATGCTGTTTGTTTCTGTAGTTCTTAATACTTTCTGCCTCTTCTGTAAGGCTTTTGCTTCCTTTTAGAAGCAATTATTTCCCTCTTTAGCTACGGAATGTCTGGTTCACTATGCTCAATCTCAAATTCCTCAACTTCATTTAAAATCTGTAGCTTGACACTTGCAGAGATCTTTAAGAAATTTGGTTTAGATATCAAATCATGATGTCCTGTGCTCAAAAGAGAACATTCTCCCTTTTTTTCAGTCTTTACTTGCAGACTAAACCATGATTGGAAGGCAAGCTGCAGCAACAATTCCATGGATCTACCTCTTCAGGATTAATGCCTTTTTTTGGAGGAAATAATATTTTAAATTATCATCCTTATATTCTGTTGCCTTTTCTTAAATAAACCAATTTGGAATTACATCAGTAGCTGAGGAAGGATAGGGGATATGATGAACATGAATTACATTTGTTTCACTTCAGAGGTAAACACTCATCCAGAGTGCAAGTTCTTTCACAAACAGCACACAAACCCAGCAACGGTCTGTTGTATGACAACACCTGCATTCTCACAGTTCATCTCCATCCCACATTCACACAAATACTCCACTTTGATAAGCAGTAACTCTTCCTCTCCTCCATAGCGAGAGGGGTCCTCTTTGCTCCAACCCTGACACGCACCTGTGCAGGGGTAACCAGCATGACCCTGCAAGGACATGCCAGGAGACAAAAAGTGCTGCTCTATGTCTTTCTTTGCAGGACTCAGGGAAGGTGGTGTTTAATACTCAGCAGATACGACTTGAGAGAGTAGTCAGCATGAGACAGCCTGGTTATTCAACATTTAACTCTGTGCAACGCAGTCTGACTTCAGGCTGAGTGGTAAGCATGTCTTGTTTTAGGAAAAACAAATATAACTTTTGGTTAGCGTTTCCAAAGGGTTGCCAAAGACTGCAGTAAAGAAAAAGACATCGTAGTTAGGCTGGAGAAGTAATTGCAATTTAAAAATGTAGGGTCTGGACCACCTGCACAGGTTGTACGTCTGCCTGCTTGACCTGAGGCAGGATCCCCCACTTTTAGCACTACTGTGGTTTTAGCCAAATCCAAAGACAGAATCACAGCAACAGCTAAGAATCATGAGTGAAGAGCTGTAGTTTAACAAAAAACAGAGAATAATACACAATATGCTGTATGCAGCTATGAGAAAAAAAGGGGCCATTTGAAAACAAAACACAGACATTCTTTGTTGTATCAATCTTTCCAAAGCTGAAACCTCAGGATACTCAGGCAACCACTCAGTCGAAATCCAACTGTTAGAAGAGTTTTGACTGTTAAGAAACTACTTGACTTGATGATCAGCAAGAACTTGTCTGGGCATTTCCCTAGGTTTCCTGAAATACCAGAAACAATACAGTAATAACAAGTTTCCTTTGAGGGACAAAAAAGAAACCTGGACACACCCTTTATTCAAGCAAGATATTTATTGCAATACATAATAAGAAGAGACTGGTTTGATGAATCCCCTCAAGTCATAATGACAAGCAGAAGGCATCCAAAGGCACTCAGTTCTCCTGCACACACGTGTGAACACTCTCAGCAACCATTACACACCAGTAAATGCTCAATTTGTCTACCAGCGCATAGTGGCAGGGTGTGGGAAGAAAAAAGCATTGTCAGTAATTTCTCTATTTCACATTAGTTACTGGCTGTAAATTATGCAAGAACAAGTCAACTGCACTAACTCTCCAAATTATTACTAGTCACTCAGCAGCTCTGACATCCACCCCAGAGGAACACATCAGCCTCCTACTGACTGGAAGTGAATGCAGAAGTAAGTAGGCACTTATCTCTTCTTTAGTCTTTCTCTCCAGTCAAGACTGATGATCAGCTCACAAAATTAAGGTAAAAAAATACTAAGCCATTAGATGGGGAAAAAGATAGAAAAAAGCAAGAAAAAAGGGTCAAAAGAGGTACAGAAACCTGATAAACACATAAAAAGAAGCTAAAAGCAGTTCCTGTCAAACTTTTTAAACATTTATGTTCCACCTTCCTAAGTAGTGCAAATTTTTTTCTTGAGAACTACAAGGCTGACACGGTTAATCTTGTTTTCACATATCCCTTTAACTAATTAAAAAATCAGAAGCTCTACTTCAGAGCTCAGTATTTTTAATATGCTCAGATAATGCAATTAACTCGAGAAGAAAAGCATTTCAGTAAAGACTGCACCTTGCGTACACTGTGAGATTATGCTCATATTAATTTTTATTCTAGATTATTTTTGTGGGACAAAAAAATACCTCTATTTTAATCCAGTGAAAAGCTATACCTTTGAAACAGAACATGATAATCTATTTTTCCCAGAGAAAGCATGTGCAAAACTGTGCTAATATTTAAAGGTTTGTCAGACAAAGGTGACTCAGTTTCACCTGTTAGACTCCCTTTGCTGACTGATGATTAATATTTTCACATCTAAGTCTGAATACAAAGCTAACAGCTTGAAAGAAAAGACTTGCTACAGGTTCTTTCCTCTGGTGAACACTGAAGAAAATAATTTGCAGAGTAATAACCCAGAAATACAGTGTTCAGACATTTCATGTCTCCAGTTTTAGAGCTTCATTAAGATTATTTAATTACTATCTTTTAATTGCAGAAATTGGAGAAATCTAAATGCAACAGCTGAGAAGTATCAAAGGTGAGAAGAACTGCAGTGCCACATTTGTTTCTCAGTTGAGATTCAGAGAGGCTTCAGTACATCAGTATACACAACACTACCTGCTTTTCTAGGAATGAATTGCACTATTCTATCAGTCTACAAGAATCAAGGAATGTCCTCAACTCAAATGAAATTTGCATGTAAGTGATCTAATCTGTAGTCACCAACTTACAAAAGTGAAGACATCAGTGTTACAGCTAACATAAATCAATTAATCTGTTCATTTGTATTTAACAGCCTCCCTTTACTACATGGAACATAAATACCCCAAACACAAGTTGAGTTACTCCTTGCTGTATTGCATGAGTCCCTGCAGATGGTGAAAATCATGAATGAATCACAGTTAAATGTAAAGACTGGAAGAAATCTGAAACAAAACCAATACTTTGTCATCTGCAGTCTTCTTTACACTGATTTTATATTTACGTGCATAATCTAGTGTTTTGCCTCTGACCAATTTTCTAAGCTTTAGATACACTCCTCAACAGATGTTTGTACTCATACTGACATTCATGCTGTTGTCTTCTGTGGAGCCGAAGACATCAGCATGGTATCTAAAACATATTTCCCTTTGGACCTTATTGTCTTGTAATTGCAAACCTCCTAAGTACAGAGCAAAGACCACTCAGCCAATTTGAAACATGAGCAATATTCACATTGTCAGCTTTCATACTTTGCTTTTTAAGTTTTAAACCTAGGTCAAATACACAAAACATGGAAAGATTAGTTTTTAATTGCTCAGATATTTTCAATGCCTGCAAAATATTTTCAACTGTCTATCATCCTATGAAAGAATTTCAGTGGCAAAGGTCAGTATCTCCTTGGCCAAAGGGAAGATGTTGACCTGCCTGTAGATGTTCATGAAGAAGAGAGGGTTGCAAAGAGGAGATCTGGGCTCAGAAACAAACAGATGTCTGAAAGGACACTTAACAGACTGAATGGATCTAGCAATGTTTACTCACAGGGCTTCTTTTGCTTACACAAATGCATATTAAAACTCAGAGCTATAGCAAAACTACAGAAAAAAATTACTTAGAGGAGCTCTAATCTCATCTATGAATTCCTGTGTCTTTTAAAACACAAGCGAGATCATGATTTTATGCCTATAGAACTATTTCCACATTATTGTTCTGGACAGATTTACCTGAATTTAGAGACTTTGTAGGTGTGCTGATGGGAAAGTCAACAAAAACCATCTCAGATGGTATGTCTGCCTAAGCTATAAAACTGGTTTAATCAGATATGAGCAAAATCTGTTAATTGTGCAGTTCATTATGAGAATGCAAATTATAGTCCACATGCATCAAACATTACCAATCAGGCCTGAAAATGGGTGTGGGAATACTTTAAAAAAATTAATTATGTGGAATTCATTGCATAATAACAGGTATTCTGTGCTTACAGGATGAATAACTGCAGGATAAACTATGTGAAGATGTTTTCATGCTAATGGGTAAGGACCCAGAATTTCAATTAACATCCACGCTTCATTTTTCACTTCAGAAAACAATGTATTGATTTATTCCTGTTTTCAAGAAAATACTTTGATTAGAAATGCTAAGATAGTATCCATAAAAATTATTCAAAGATATGTTAATGCAGTACTAACTATGCATTTCTTACTGCCAAGTACAGATAGACTGTTTCAGGTAAACACAGCTCATTACTTATAGTTCTGAAATGGATCATAGAACCATAGAATGGTTTGGGTTTTAAAGGACCTTAATCTACTTCCCACTCCTCCACCATGGGCAGGGACACCTTCCACTAGATCAGGCTGTTAAGGGTCCCATCCAACCTGGCCTTGAACACTTCCAGGGATGGGGCACCCACAACTTCTCTGGGCAACCAGTTCCAGTACCTCCCCACCCTCACAGTGAAGAAAGAAATAAATAACATTAAAAAAAAAAAACCAGCACTCTTGAACAGAGGTGTTCCCTATGCCTCAAATCAAGCTCTATGCAATGCTTAGATATCAGCATGTCACTGCCCACTCTTAGTGAAGGCTGTTTGAAAATGTAATACCTCCCCCATGAGAAGAGTAATTACCTTTACCTTCCTTTGCAAGCAAGGCTTTAATACCTCACTTGATCTTCTCTTACCAGATGAGTGATAAGCCTATCAGGCTGATGAACGAAAGGCAATCAACCCTCCTTACTACTAAGATCCCTTATGAGATCTCATCTTTGGAGAGCCACATACTTTTCTGAGCCAAGCAATAAGATGAAAAACCTAGAGAGACTCTGTGTAACTCATATCTTCATCGCATTTTCCCCTTAAATCCATTCTGCTTGTTAAGTCCAGTACAGCACATTCAGCCTCAGGTGGCTGATGGGCTACAGTCCACTCCTAGCAGGCAAAATTTTATGAACTGTTGATTCCTGAGTTTACTCTTACACTGAGAAACTCCTTGCAGCCTTGGATTTAAATGGGACTTCTGAAAGAGGGCACGCTGCCTTGAAAATCAGTTTGACTCTTCTAGAAAGTGTAGATCAAAGTTTCAGTGACAACTGGTTGGGAAAACCAACTTGAGGAAATCCTCAGGTTCTCCCTGGGGAGCATCCTGCTGTCGTTAAGATTGTTTTAAGTGCACAGCTATAGCAGATTATTTGCTTATCTTCTTGTGCACATCTCTTACAGGAGTGCAGTCTGGCTGTGTGCATTTAATATCTGCAAGTATTAAAGACTGTACATTAGCAAAAGTTATCAGTTGCTAATAGCTAGCAATAGTAAAGGTTATCTCCTCTCTGAGCCGTGAACCACCCAGGAATAGGAACATGCAGGGTCATTGACTCCAATTTCTCATCTTTTCTACTTTGTGAGCAAGCTCTTTCCCTACACAAGAAGTGGAACTAACTCTACCACAACTGTGATAATAAAGCTCTGCAGGTCTGAAGGCAGAGCCCTTGAGGTGGATGTGGCAGAGCCAGGCACATGCCACCATATCCCTGGTAGCCCCTCCGCAGCACAGCATGGCAGCACCCTCAGCCTTGGCAGAACTACACACAGTGTGAGGAGCAATGGCCTCCCATACAGAGAACAACACACTTGAATATAAAAAGGAGGAGAGGACAGAGGCTGACATTTTGTGCATTTTGCTGAGCTGGCTTTCACTCACACTTTCATCGTTTCATGCATTGACCATTGCCTAGTCTTTTACATACCATGCAATGTTGAAGAGCTCTGGATGGTAAGGTAGCTGGACTCGCATTTCTGTGATTCAATGTCCAGGTCTCCAATTTTCAAGATCAGGCGTTTTCCAAGAGGCACTTGGATCTTCTTTTCACAAAGAGTGTAGTTTGGGTATGTCCCAGGATAGTTCTTGGATGCCAGTGTCCCACTGTCTTGATACATCACTGTGTGCCCACATCCATCCCCTGCAGTAGGATAAAAAAAAATGAAAAGGAAGAGAAAAAAAAGTGTATTCCTCAATAAAAAACATGTAAGAAAATACTGACCACATAATCATGTCTCATGCAGTTTCCCCTTTTAAAAAAGTACTGTGTAACACTCCACCTCAGTTCTGCTGTTGTTGGAACATAGGTAACTAAAATAAATAGAGTCACATTTCTCCTGTAAGGCAGTAGAAAGGAGGGTTGGAAACACTTACGGACTAAGTTGTATTTGACAGTATTATACAGACAGTCTCTCTGGCTTTCTGCTTTACAGGCAAACCCTACTGAAACCCTGAAGATGCAGTTCCACATGTAAAAAGTAGGATCCTTCATTAAATAATTTTTTCCAAATTATCATTCAGCATTTTATTTCCATAGCAATAGCCACCACAGAGAGGGTAACTGAATCATACATGAAAGCACAACAGACATGATTTAACTATGTACTATCACAGACCCAACTCATCTTACTTTCCTGTTTGTTTTCTTGCACCACTTGCACAATACAAAAAGCACAGGGGACAGGGTGAAGACACAAGAGGGGATGTGCATTGTTATGGTACACAGGTAGCATGGTAGCATGTTTGGAGATACCAGTGCTGCTGCCTCCTTGCTCAAAGGGTGAGGGCAGGGGTCTGCAAAGTGTGTTTTCATGGCACTGTGTAGGAGCCAGCTTAGGTTTGGAGCCTTTCCTTGGTGGAGAGGCATCTGAGGAACAGCTGCAGCAGAACGTAGGACAACAGGAAAAGGCACATGGAAATACACGGGGGGATGTGTGGACTGACATGGAAAACAGGAAGCATCCAGAGAGGGGAAGGAAGCAGGTATCAGATAAGAGACCTTGACTATTAAAGGAAGCAATTTTTACTGAACTATTTAAAAGGATACTAGTAACTTAAAACAGATATATTAAAGCTTAAGCCACTTCATTGTGCTCGATCTTCCAAATGACGGAAACTTTTGCAACAGTGGGACTAGTGTCATACACACGTGCATGTAGCTGGCACTCCTCAGTTTTAGGTCAGTTAGGGCATAGGCACTCTTTACCTAGGAGTCTTGTATACTGATATCATTTATCTCTGCAAAACTGAAGCTAATCCAAGAAGTGCTAATAAAATAGAGAATCCTGCAGAGCTGGTTCACTTTATGTTCACTTTAACTACCCAAAATTTTACTTCTGGGGATATTCTGGTTAAACAGTTTTAGTCCATGCATTTTAATTACTACCTGAATTTCCTTCCACAAACTCTAGGAAAAACAAACTTAAGGTTTCAAAAGATTATTTAAAAATAAACAACTAAAAATGAAGTGTTGAAAAGGAAACACGCCATATTGGGGTTTGCTGGGGAAAGTGGCATGCTGTGTGAAGATAGGCTCCAAGCTATCAAACTTTGACTTGCTACCATATAATTACACTGCCATTTTATCCAACTTGCTCAACTCACTTGTTTTTTCACAAGCAACCACACTTATATTGAAATTTCAATGTTGTTACTACTATTGTTGCCTATTTCTTTTTGTTGCAGATTCATGCTGGAAATAGAGGGAATAGAAGATACAGATACAAAATCATATCACCGTAAAACACTCTAAATACGTTTTTTTCAGATCTTCTTGTTCACATGCTTTACAAAACATCTGTTGTTCCAATTTTTTAGCCAAGCATTATTGATTTTAGGATGCATAGGAAAATACTCAAGATGAAAGGAAAACTGGCTTCATGAGCAAATCGTCTTTAAACGGAAGCTTTCTGCAACCGGAATGAAAATATAAAGAGCAATACAGTACACGAGCTATCAACTTTCTGAACAGAGAAAGGGATTCACAGAGGTCCAAGCAGGGTAAAATCAAATCATCTCCAGCAGGACACAGGGCAACCTTGCTGCCTAAGTAGCCAACTGATGTGTAGTAAAAAAAGAACTGCCCATGGCCTTTAATTTTTGAGGCATGTTTCTTTCTAACTGTGAGCATTTGCTTTAGCTGGGCTGATGAAAATAAAGTAACTAGAGTCTTGAGCTTGGTTTGTAACCTCTCCTTATTAGGAAAGAAAAGGAAAAACAAAGGAGAAAGTTACAGAACCACATGGGGATGAACTCCTTAAAATGGAAAGTCTAGTGTTCACATAGTTTTCATTTCAGTGGGCTGTGTTCTGGCCTGTGTCACCTTGTTACAATCCCAAGGATCCTTTGTGGTACAGAACGCTCCTCAAAAACCAGTAAATTCGTTGTTATCATGGTAAGACCCTGACAACTGTCCAGGACACAGGGCCTTCTATTTCTGCAGAAAGTGTGCAAAACTGTGCATGAGAGACCTCAGCCTGCCATCCTCCTCTTTGGGGTTATACAAGGTCTTGTTCCCAGAGAAACTCCTTCTTTTTTATTAAATCTATCTTTGAGTCACAGTATTAACACCAGAACATCTTTTGAGCTAAGAAAGCATAAATGCTATGTTCTGACTTTTCGCTGGTGAACTGTGGTTAGTCAAACACTCCAGCTGAAGAGAGGTAGGCTCAGCATCAACCTGTACCTTGCCGCCTCTGCTCTGCCTGCCTGCCTGCCTCTAAGGAAAAGCTAATGACAAAAGCTTGTTAGCCACAAGAACTGAAGCAATGTCCAAAAACTCAGACCAAGTCCTAGTAACTATTGTTTCTTGCAGAGAAGGCTGACTGCAGCTCTGAATTTTGAGCTTCTCAGCAAGATTACCAGAGCAAAGAGAAATCTTACACTGAAATTTGATGGGAAATGCACCCTAGGGAAGGAGTCAGAAAGTATAGTTGGGAAGGTATAATAAAACTCAAGATCTGATAAATCAAAGAGAGATTTAATGATTAAATGTTAGTAAAAAACCTTACAAATATAACAGCATTATATACCAAGGGCTCAGAAACGGAGGCAAGTTGTAAGGAATTCAAAGCAGATCCCTATTCACATTTTCAAATGAAAAATGTGAACAATACTACCATTAATTTTGTTCTCATTATTTTCCACAGGAAATTTTGATTTCAAGAAGAAATGTATTGGCCAAACATCAAAAACATTGAGTTGAAAACACAACTGCTTGTCCTTATGAAAACTATCATTTAAATACCTGACGTCACACTCTTTTCTATAGGCACAGCTCTTCTGCCTGGAAATATGTTTATTCAACCAGTCAGTTTGACACAGAATTTCTTGCTGACACTAAATTTTCACTTAGCACTGCTTCTGAGAACTGTTTTCTATCACCCCATGTGGCAAAAAGCTGACATTCAAGTTTCATCACTTCTCACCGGACAGGAGCAAAGCAAAATATTTGAGTGCAAGGTATTCAGCAACCAGAGAGTCTAAACCTACTTAGATTTAATAAAATCTCACCTCAGCACCAAGAGTTATGGAAAGCACATCAAACATCCTTTATGAAACAAGTTCCCATGGACATTTGAATCAAGACCAAGATCACGGTCTCTGGATCATGGCCCTGTTGGCCTACACACAGGTTGTGGGAAACATCATACAGCACTGAAATTAAGGCTGCTTACCAGAGATAAAAATAGCCTGCTATAGCAGATGACGGAAATAACTCCCCAAGAAGTAGAGAACCACAACCAGCACCTTCTGCCACAGCAGTGGGCACACCTCGCTCTGTCTCACACGGTGCTCGCTGAGAGCAGTGCATATTTGTAAAGCCAAACCTGGGACCCCACCAGAAGACACAAGTCCCTGTGGAGAGGGTAAAAGAAGATACCAAGTGGCTGGCAGGTAGGACCATTTCCCACCCTCAGGCACATACATGATAGATATGTGTGGCACCAGGTGGAAAAGTATCTCCAAGCAGCTGTGTCTGGGCTGGGTCTGACCATGGCTGCTGGCTCACAGGCAGGAGGGCCCCCTACAGCATCTGACCTGGCCGGGAAGGACATGGGTGATGAAATCAATACCCAGAAACAAACTCTGGCCCCATACTGTGAGCTGCCCTGGTACCTTCAGGTACCTTCCTGTCACCAGAATCACCTGGCTAGGATGACTCTTTCCTCCTACCCTGTCCCGAGACCAGCACACAAGCTGAGCCCCGATCTCTCATTCCTCTGCTCCCCAGACTTTTCCACCCCTTGCTCACATGCACATATGGACGTGCACAGAGTCTTCATTCAAGCACTCTGCATATGCCCCTCTGAGCTAGGGAAAAGGCTACAGTTTTTCAAAGAAGTGCTATAAAAAGTTTCCATGTGCTGCACCTTTCAGAAACACTTGATAGGGCCAACTACAAAACAGTTACAGAGTATGGTATCAAAGCGCATTTTCAAAAGCATTGCTACAATATCCTGGCAGCAAACACCTGCCTTTTTCATCCTGATTCACCCTCACGAAGCAGTTCATAACAGACTTGGACTCGCTCCAGTGCTAAATACGTGGTATACCTAGGTGTGTTCATGCACTCAGCCCGTGGTTACCTGTCCTCTTCCATCCCATTGGACAAGCCCTCTCATGCACCAGCGTTTCACTCCTGGTCTCTCTGGTTACAGACTCCTGCTACCTGCTGGCCCTTGGATGCCTATCTCTTCCAACTGGGATGAAGTCCCCCAAAGCAAGCCTATTTCCCTCTCTGCCTCCTGTCTCCCAGTCTGACATCCTTTAGCACAGCCACCTCCATGCTGGTGCTTGAGACAAGGCATGCTTCCCCTACCCTACATGGAGGCCAGGGAGCAGAGCTGCTGTTGGCTGATGGCCTGTCCTTCCTTCCCACTCCATCCTCCCTTGAGAGGAGAGAGCAGAAAACTGAGTTTGTATACCTAAATGTTGGATTCAGCCAAAAAAAATCAGCATTTTCTGAAGAGCCCCAGCTGCAAATTGACACCGTCAAAGCAAAGAAAACACCACTGAGTCAAGGATACAGCTCAGAGAGCTCTGATGAGAAGCCCAAGGAGAAATAAGATTCATTTAGTCTTCCACATTGCTGTCACTGAAGTAATAACTCCAGCTTATTAAAAGCTACAATAATAACTGAACCAAGGAGTTCTGAATCTGTGTTTGAAATAAGATTTGAGTTATGCATAAGAACAGATAAATATCCAAATAAGAAATCAACTCCTTCCAGTCAAACCTGTGCCCTCCCTGCTCATGTGGGATAGGAGAAAAGACAGTGAAAAATCAAGTTTCCTGCTAGATGTCATCCAAATCCACTGGTGTGTTCTGAAAACACTTTAGGTTTCCATACAGCTCCTTTAACCTCCATCACTAACCGAATCATGCACGCTGCAAACACAAATGGGTTCACGCCTTCACTGCTTTCTGAGATGATGGAGTAAAATCCGGAGTTAAGTGCTTCATCTCTAACCTCTCTGCTGCCAAACATGGGTCAAGAGAATCAGCTCTCCAACTGTGCCATTATAACAGAAGGGAGAGAGCTCCACACAACTGAGACCTAAACCCATCCCTTTTCCAGAAAATAGGGAGATGTCAGACCTTTGTGCTTTTCCTGGCAATGAGCTCAAGCCAAGCAGGTAACTGAAATGAAGGGCAACATCACAATTCTGAGGCATTGCTGGGCAGGTTAGTACCCCCAGTCCTCCTCCCCAACAGTGCCAGGGCCCAGAGTCACAGGCACCATGGGGGCTGCGGCAGGATGGCCACGTATTTGAGAATTTCACGAACCACCAGATTCAGGGCAGATACCATTTACACCAGGCAAGCAACTGGCTGAGCCCTGCTTCTAAAGTATATAAATCCACAGCAGGATTTTTTCATAAGACCAGCTTTACATTCTTCACAATATCTTGTGAATAGAGCAAAAATTATTTTACAATAATGAAAGAAACCATTAAAAGTTAAGGCAAGGCTATAATCATCTGAAAAAACCCAAGCAAACAAACAAAAAAAAAAACAAACAACAAAACCAAACCACACAGTGATTGCTATCTTCCATGGCCTTTAAATTAGTATGAATACCTTTTTAAGGGAAGAAGTCTCTCACTTCACGGTATGCCATATTGCAAAGGGAAAACCAAATAGTGTGTAAACATTTTCTTTGAATGGTATTTTAATTTGTTTTACTCCATTAGGTTCTCAGGAAACATTTTAACCTCTATGCTGCAGAAGTCCTGAGGACACCCATTTAGCTGCCCAAACTAAGTAAGTAGTGGCTGGCAGGAGGGCTGAGAGCAGGAAGGGAAGGTAGAGCAGCAGAGGAAACAAAGGAACACTGCAGAGCACTGATTTTGTTGCCCAAATTATTTACTTACCAACTTCAAAGAGATGCAAAAGGAGGAGGAGGAGGCCAAACAAACCACAGCATGTTCTTCCCTCCTCTTCACAGAGGTTATTTACCGTAATGTCCCTCTTAAGGTAGAAATGAGAAAGAAGCAAATGATCTCCAGTTGGTTCCACAGTGGTTCCATAAATCACACATTCCCACCATGCGCCCAGCTGCAATCACCCCTGCAGCTGTTCAGGCTGTGGCTGAGGGCTGGCTTTCCTCAGGGTGTCCCCTGCAGCCAGCCCCAGGAGATGCTTTGCCTCAAACATATAACAAGTTATTTTAGTAACCAGTTGGATTAACATCATCAAGCATAGAAAAAAAATCCCCGACAACCCTTCTAAATGTCTTATCTAGGAAAGTAGCTTACAGCCATACTACCGTTTTTTCAAAGTTAAAGAGTTTTTTTAGCAATTGTAGCACAACCATCTGTCAGTAGCCAGGAAAATCTTTCCAGCTGTGCTGACCTACATGGCAGTGACTTTGCTGGATTGCTACAACTGACCTGGGGAGCTTTTACTCCCCCAGAAACCTCTCACCTTTGCAGAAGTCTGCAAAGACAAAAACCTAGCAAGATCTGAGTTTTTATTTATTTGGCTGCTAAAAGGTCAAAAGAAAGCAGAAATCTAATATTAAGCAACCTCTTCCATCAACAGAATGCTGTATTTAGTGGAGCGGGAACTTTACATGCAGCATGCAGGTTCAAAACCTGAACAAGTAGTGAAGTTTTATTTAAACTAGCACAAATGAAAATCAGAAACTCACACACTGAAACTCCTCCAGTATCCATCAAGACTTGATCCGTTTTGCTACTTCAAATAACTTTCTGGAAAGCAACTATCTTATCCGCATATACATTTTAGGGACTTGTATCAGGATGAAGCCTAACAGTACCTGGTAGGAGACCTCAATGACAAGACAAATCAGATCACTGTAGAAACCATAGTGCAAAATAAGAGAATAGTAGCTACAGCCTGGTAGTTCCTTTCCTATAAATTATTCATGAGTACACAGGATTAAGAAGTTGGTGTATTCTGTAAAGGACAAAATCCCAAAACACAAAAGGGATAAGGTTTCTACAAAAACGTAAATAGCATCATACAGTCTTCTTACTTCACTCTTATTAAATATGCAAAAAGTAGCAAACCAGGTTTGCCTTTGATTTTCAGTATCACTATCTAGTTCCATCACAATCTGTGAATGACAGACAGTATCAGAGTACATGTCAAAAAGAAGTATGGTTTAGTCCCTGCTTCCAGGACTTAGGCAGTATATCCAAATGTAGATCACCAGAGAAGCAAGTTTCAGTGCTGGAATTTGCTTTTCAGCACTCTAAATACAGCACTTTTGTGCTTGTGGGTGTGAGAAAACTTCTATGCCTTTTTAACTGCTGAAACAAAAGATATTTGTAATTTATTTTTTTATTTCCTGCATCGCTGCACTTAATATTTGTCAGTCCTTTTCTTTTATGAAAGTGGCATATTGCTTGGATTGACCCCCTCAACATCTTACTGTTCTGTGGGGTTTTGGACAGAGATACGAGAATTAAGCTACATGTGTAGGAAAATTTCAGAGGAATCTTAAGTGTAGGGTCCCCTTTTTGCAAAAGGGAAGCTATTATTTGCTTTCTAAATAAATACCTGCCTACTTGGAGATACATGCCCATATTATGCACCTCAAGTGCTGAAAAGGCACTGAGAAGTTAATTCCCAAGCACTTCTTGTTACTGCATGCTCAGAAAGAATTGTGAAAGACTCTAAATAAATGTAAAAATGGTCATGCTCCTTCATTAGCCACCCATGTAGAGTAACTCAGGGTTCTGCTGACGCTTCAGCACTATGAAGGCTACGGGGAGCAAATATCTCACAGAGGTTTCTTCCCTGCCTCTCTGTCTACAGCATCCCAGCAATGTGTCAGTGACAGGACAGGACAGCAGGAGATGGAGCTCCCTCCCACCTTCTGCTGGGCTGCCTTTGGGTTGGAGGGACATTTTGCCATTAGGGCATCTCCTCTGATTCTGCTGATTTGAGACAAACATGCAGTTGGATTTTTATTAAGGGTTTTTCAGGCAAAGTAGAAAATGCTAATCTTAACTGAGAGTCATATCGTATATATGCAAATTGTTTGCTCTACTTTCTCCATCTGTTTTCTTCCCAGGTTTTTCTCTTCGCTGCGCTTTACTGGAGATTAACTTACAGTATATTGCACCAAATTTGGAATGTGTGGGAAACATATGCTGCAATCTCAGGGCCAGACTCGAATATTGGGTTGCACAGGAATAGGAATATTCACAGCAGTGCTAAGGACTGACAAACCCACAGGGACAGGAAATTCAGAGACACCACGGTAAGGAGAGGCTGAAGCAGAGCTGTTCCAGTTACAGTAGCAGGTGGGAAGGCAAGATTTCAAAACAGTTTTAATTTGGGCAAGAGGAAATGGCTGAACATGATAGAATGAAACTACACACTCCCCTTATTTTAATATGTAATTCCCTTGTTAGTGTGATGCAAGTCAAGCAAGATAGAAAGTTATCAATGATACAAGGTGGTCTTGCTATCTTAAAATCAAACCTGTCCTGACTTACTTTGAGAAATCATGCATTTACCTTTTATGCCTGTACATCTAAGTAGAATATATGATTTGTTAGTAAGAAAGGACAACAGAAAGCACACCACTTTTCTGAAAGCAAATTGTGCAAACATTCCATTATCCTCAAACATCCCATTATCCTCAAGGTATAAAACAACAAATATCTCTACAGAAAATTAATTGGTTTGTGATGGAAACAATAATTGTCATTTATCAGCAAGATACATTTTTTGTTTTGTCTTTTGATTCAGCAAACCCAATGTCTAGAAAACTAGCTATTTCCTCCATGGTTATTGCAAACTCACAAGTGGTTTCTTACAACTCCAGTAGAAATGGAAGCAAAAATTAACTGAACGAAGATAAACTAAACTATTCTGATCTGAAGCACTGAAAGCAAGAAATGCCTTTTATCAGAATTGTCACATGACCAGTCTGCGTAATACTCATAATCAAGATATTAACCAGAATGGTACATGCAGAAGCTCCATAAACCAGGAAATTTTGTGATGCCTCTAGTTCATTGTGGTTACAGATAGTTAATGTGAAAGATATTCTAAATTAAAAAATAGAGAGAAAATCAGCTACACCATTACTTAAGTGCTAGAGTGTTGGTTGTGGCACCATATATGATCCACGGCATCATTTCTGTGTCTTCTGTGGCATGTTAACAAGAGACTGCATAAAAGATAATTGCGAGTGGATGTGCAAAATAGCACAGAGTATATTTTATGCCACTTTGTGTACACCAGGTACACCAAAACTCCATAATTTCATTTTGACAGGATTTTTTTGATTAGCAGTAGTATCAAACAATCATGTTCTCAAGTTTTGAAACAGGATACAGGGGAAAGGTCTGAACAGTTTTCCACTCATTTCAAGAGTGAATACTTCAGTGTAACTGCTCAATTTATTGTCATACAGTTTTATTTTGCTTTCCACCTACGGAACACAGGGACTGAATTTCATCTAAAAAATATAGCGGATTAATTTTCAAAACACAAGCGTTAGCAAGGACCATGAGTTTAAACACGCCTCCTCTGTCTGTACTAAAATACCAACAGAGGAGCAAGTGCTGATTCCTTGAATTTGAACATGTTAACACTTATGACCACCCAAAAAAACTTCAGTTCTGTGGCTCATAAGCATTTCAACTTCAATGCCTTTGTAGCATGCTGACACAAGAAACATGAGATAATACAATCTCCAATCTTTTGGGGAAAACTGAAACACCAGGAAGGACAACAGCTCCAGTGTGAGCCATGGACCTTGTTATCAAAGCCTTCCAGTGAAGGAGGGCCTGTAGGATACCTGAATTTATTTTTTTGGTTAAAATATGTCTTTTCATACCTGGAAGACAAAATGGACTTTTTGTTGTTGTTGTTGTTATAAGCTCATTTTACAAAAGAAGCATAGCTGACTATCAAGTGAAAGCAACACACCAACAGTGTAGCACCAGAGCAATACAGAAGTAGTCTCAGGCAGAAGCCAAACATTTTCCTTCTGTGCAGTTACCACAGCTGCAACAACAAGGCTCAGGCACATAACAAAGGCCATTCTGTTCTTGTGGCTGAAGAAATCCACCTATGTCTTCAGTTTTATAAGGTCTCTCCTGCTACTCCATAAAGAAAAGTTTTGTTTGATTTCTGACAGGACACACAGACCTTTGTATAGCATGAGGAATCACATCCAAAATTCCCCATGTGTTTTTGCAATTTGAAATAAAACAAATAAACACAATTTTTATTCAGTAGACAGGAACATCTGGAAGATGACATCAACATGACTTCAACTTTAATGTCAAAGCATTAGACTGAAATCCAATGTTGTTGAACAATTTGTGGTGGAAGTGCCAGAAACTTGAACATCACAGAATAAGATTGTGATGGATACAAGGTTTCTGCTGCAGCTGAGGGAAGAAACAATGTTGTCAAGCTTTAGTAAATGTTTGATGAAAAACGTGGTAATTACAGAAGCAGCTTGAGCCTACATGTGGGATATTGAATCTAAAAATTAAGAAGATCCTGGTCCTGTAGAAGGTCTGGGGATTGAGTTTCTAGCCTTGCCCTGTTGTGCTTTCCCCATTTATGCTCCTGTCCCTCATCATGGCACTTGAAAACACCTTTACTGAAGCTCTTTAGAGATGGGCCAGAACTGCATGGAATGGACACGCTCATCCTTCCCTCTGCCTATGCTGGGGAGCAGAATAGAGCAGACACCAAGGAAGCTGTTGCCACCAGATAGCAAGCCTGTCCCATTGGGGGAATGGAAATAAAGAGTAAGGTCACACTGTGAGTGGAAATCCTCTTCAGGAAGGATGAGAAAGTCCCATCACCACCAAACTAAGCCTTTACATCTTGGAAAGAAACTCCCGAGAAGCAAGTTCTGTCTCTGTCAAAAAAAGAGACAGGCAGAGAGGGAATGGAAAGACCAAAATATTTGCTCCTCATAATACTCAGCTCCCAGGCTTAATTATACAGGATCAACAATCCTAACCATAACTACTGGCAACCTCTCTGTGTACAAGAGCCAACCTCAAAAAATGTGGCTTTAGCACTCACACAATTTTCACAGACAAAAATCAGTTTAATTAGTTTGTAATTTCTTTTGAAAGCAAAATTGAAAATACCTGTATACTCTTAAAACTAGTCAAACCACTATCCTTTTTTATTTAAACATCACTATTAGCTTGTCCCAGTCTGAAGTTTCCCACTCCCAGTTGTAACACTAATTAAACCTTTTGGGGAAGTTCTGTGCTCATTCTTATGCATTGCTATTAATATTTTTTATTGCAGTTACTTGGGACCCAACACCACTCCACCGAATACAGTCAGAAGGAATTTATTTGGGTTTTTTTCTGGCTTGTTTTATTCTTAGCAGATGGTGCAAACCCATGTGTTGATGAGTACATGCCACAGGAGAGCATCTGATATGCTATAGCCAGCCCCAAACTACAGTGATGTCTATGCTGAGGACTCCAGTGTCTGCCACCACGTAGGACCACACTTCTTAGCATGGTGTGTAAGCTCAGATGGGCTTTCAAAACTATATTACTGGTCCCTAAAACGGTTTTGAGAAGGTACCTCAGGCATCTTTATAGAGCAGTGTTAGAATCCTCAAAGTTGGTGTTTTTTCAAACTAATATTTACCATAACCCAAGTGGACTAAAGATGACACAGTTATAATAAATATAAATTAATGTACTTTTGCATATGCAAGTCAACAAATAATTTTCATTAAATATGACTCATCAACCATGCAGGTAACAACTTTCCCAAAGCATCTATTTCTCCCTGCATTGTCAGCGAGACTCCTGGTGGCCTCCCTGTCTCTGATTTTACTTGAAATACATCCCCTGATAAACTAAAGAGAATTACACATAAAGAGTTCAGAACTATTTATAGTAAAGTCTGTGTGCCTGAAAACATTGCAGTTTTCTTGTGGTGGGTACATGCATTGCTTATGAACTGCAACTGGAAAACTGTTGCCTCCCTCTTTAGCAATTCTAGTCAGCATTCCCAAGGCAAGATAGAGAGAGCCAAGGAAGGAAACAGACATAAGGACAAAATGCAAACAAATGGAAAATTTACCAATCACTTATATTCAGAAACTGAAGGGTGGTGGGAGGGGGGATGTGGTGGTGGAAATGTTTGGTACAAGAAAAATTCATCTCAATCTGCATTGCAAACTGCTGGAAATGGGCATACAAAGTGGATTAGCACAAACACACCAGTATTCTTCGGGTAAGGGTTTTGTGCAAACCCCTGAGAATAGGCACAATCTCTTGTAATTACTGGATACACTGTTGTCACATTAAATAACTGCTTTTCCTCAAAACATTTAAAAGTCTGCTGCACATCAATTCTTGCAACTGGGCTCTGGGTGCAACCGGCAACAGAAACAGGAATACTGCAAGCAAAGCTCACTTCTGGATGCTGATCCGCAAATCCCATGTGAACTAGTTTCATATCCGTGCTTTATTTGAAGTGAAAATAAATGAGGTACAGCAAGAGTGGTGGCTTCAATCTTGTTCTTAATAGATTAAAATCCCCATTCCTCTTATGCCTTCCTACAAACAAACAAACAACCCTCAGGTCATTTTAAAGTCCTACTGGCCAGAAATGTGATAGACAATGAATGAAAAGTCTGAGAGACTCAGATTCAGCTCTGATTTCTGCTGCCCACAATTCCATGGATCAAGGTCTTCTGAACAACACCAGAAGAAAAAATAGGGAATAGTGAAAGGCAAAGATGATGTCTTCAGCTTTGTCTCCATTCTGTCTTAGGTTCTAACTGCTGAAAAGAGTTAGAAGAGATACCAGGTCAGACATGGCTGTGTGACGTTGGCAGGTAGAGAATAAAGTATATTCTCTAATTGTCAGCAAAAACCCAAAACCCCAAGAGAAGCAAAAAAAACAGCAAAATATAAAGAGAAAAAAACTCCCTTCTATTATAAATCCCCAAACTATTAATCATGGACAGTCACAGATGTAGTATTTTTCCCCAGGTGAGACCTTCTAAGCCTACAAATATTTTTAGTTAAAAATCAGTTCCCTAAATGCTCAGCCTTTTCTATCATCATTCTATGGACAATAAAATTCTGTGTCCGTAGATGTCCTGGGACAACACAGTTAACATATTTTCAAGAACAGAAAGAGAGCTGACACCTGGACTCTGCACAGTCACACTCAGCTATGAGCCATTCTCTGAAGTAACCAAGATGCAGTGAAAAAAGGGATCTTTCCTTAATTTGAAACTTAAGTAAAAGAACAGAAGCTAAAACAACCTCTTCATCCTCGTTCTGTACCACATCTCAAGAAAATAATTAAGGGGAAGGTGAAGGCTGCAGATTGTGCAGCCAGCTCATGAGAGGTCAGAAAAATGCACTGCTTCATTTAAAAAAAAAAAAGGGTATTTTAAAAACCAATATACTAGCACGTATTTCTTTGAATCAGCTGGTGGGAGACACTAGTGGTAAGGAGTTACAGAATTATCTGAAACTCGAGCCTGATTCACTCTGACTCTTTTCCTGCTCCATTTCAACTCCTAAATCAAGTCAAGAAGCTTGTTTAACAGGAAGTTTGTATCCACTTATCCTTATCTCCTTTCTCCACTCGTGTGACTTCAGAACACTTAGACCCTAATTTATAGGGTAATAGTAATAAACACATAGAAGAACTGTCCCCTGAGGAGAAATGAAAGAGAGGGGCAAAGGGTCAACATATTTTCTGCTTCCTAGACACTGGACAGACTAGCAAATCTGAGTTTGGTCCAAAAAGAACCAGGCAAGATATTAGTTGTTTCTATGTTGTTGGTTTGATAGTAAAAACATTTTTGTCATGAATACAACATAAATGTTTTTACCAATTAATTTGGGAATACAGACAAGGAGCGACACTCATACTTAGTGCTCTGTGTTAACATATACACCAAAATCCCAGCAAACTTACTACTTCTCACTCACTCTCCCAATGACTTTCCGCTCCTTGATGTCATTGTCTGAGAAAGAAACTTTGGTAAAGGAGGAAACAAACAAAACCCCCTTCGAAACACTAATGAAAAGAGGGGATTGTATGTTTCCTGAAACATATCAAAGGGGAGTCCCAACGCGCTGAGGACAGAATAGCAAAGCTGTCATGAAGCTGGCAGGTGGAAAGGCAACACAACTCACACCAAGCTCTCCCTTCTGTGGAGATCCGTATCATAAATCTCTGCTAAACGAAGGTTATGGGAAAAACAGGTATAAACCAGCCGAAGTACTTTGTACCATTGCCTGTATGCAAAGCTAATGCACAGCACTGAGTTTTGGAATTTGCAGCCAAGTTGGAACACTAACAGGGGAACTTTTAATTTATCTGAATGTATTGTCAAGCTCATTACGCCGCTTAGCTTCCAGTATTAACTATTTTATCCGTAGCTGCCAGTGAAGTCTTCTAAGACAGATGCGTCATGCCATTCAATGCCACTGCCTAAAGGTTGCAGCTCCACGATCGGAAATGTCACCTATACTTGCAATTTACACAGGAAGCTTAACCGTGAGCCGCATAAAACACAGGCTAAGGAGAATAGTACCCACGCCCTAATTGCAACAAACCGCACTATCACAAAAGGGCTCCTAAGATCCCCACTAAACTTTGTCCCAGCGCGAGTATGGGCATTTCTCTTCCTCAGCGAGGCAGCGGGGGAGCAGAGCTGCCTGTACCCAGCTGTGGGACAGGGGCTGCCTGCCCCAGCCCCAGCCCCGGCGGGAGCAGACGCGGTGCTGCCGGAGTCCGAGCGCCGCCCGCCGCGCCCGGGGCTCCCGCCGGCGCTGACGAGGCGCGGCCACAGCCGGGCGCCCAGGTGGCTTCTCCCTGCCTCCTGCGCGCAACCCGCGACAGACTTTTCCGCCGCTCACCTGACTTGTTCCGAAACAAAACTCGAAACAAAACCCTAATTAACAAAGATCAAGAAAGACGTAGTGTACATCTACCGTAAGGCCGGTTACCACTTTAATCTCGCAGCTACTCAGACACGGGGATAAACCCGACGAGGATTAACCAGGTCAACTATATACAGCCCTAAGAGCAGCTCAGGCTACGCTCCCGCAAAGCGGCGAGGCGAGGGCGGCGGGACCCGCCCCCGGCACCCCACGGCTCTCCCCCAGCGCAGGGAGCCCCCGGGGG
>VWZF01005177.1:1461041-1567326 GCA_013396755.1 Sclerurus mexicanus | reverse complement strand
TGCCGCGCGGGGTATCTCCTCCTCCTGCCGTGGACCGAGGGGCCGGCACGGCCCCGCCGCCCCCTCCCCTCCCCTCCCCTCGAGCTGCTTCTCCCACCCACCGGCGCCGTGGGGTGCTGCACCGGGGTCGTGGGGCTCCCCACGGTTGGGGGGCTCCCCCAAAACCATGCAGCCTCCAACATCGCCTGCGAGCCCCCGAAGTTGGCAGGCCGTGTACATTCCCACATATATACACACACACACTCATACACGCGTGTATGTTTTTAAGGAAACAGGCTTATTTTGCCGTTTGCAGGCTAATTCCCGGGCGTCGCTTCCGCTGCCACAGCGAGAAGGGTCGCGGGGGTGACTGCGCGGGAGGGGGACACGAGTGGGGCCGGGGGCAGCGGAGCTGGACGGGGCAAGAGGGCCCCTTCAGCACAGCTGAGGTCGTGATGGGGCTTCTCACTCCTGTAACCCGGTCCTGGGAGGGTATCTCCATGCAGGGTTGCAAACTGCGTGGTTAACCCGTGCGAGCTTTTGTGCGTTACCAACTAAATTAATATAGGGGCTTTTAACGATGCTATGTGCATCTTTCTGTCTGGGTGGGATTACCCTGGCTCTGGAGAAGACCTGTAGCACAAGGTGGGATGCAGGTGCATGGCAGGGAAACAGTGCCAGCAGGAGATCCACATATTAAACAAGCCACAGCAGCTGGCCTTTTAAAAGTGTTCTGGAGAATTGAAGGTAGGCTGTTTGACTCTCTACAGTCTTTTTGCGGATGGGTTGCTGTGAGGCAGGTGGATTCATGCTGCTGCCAGGTCAGAAATATTGTGCTGCTATGCTAAAATGAAGTACAGAATTAACTTGCATGTCATAGAGATAAAATGGATAGATTATATGTTAGAAAAAGTCAAGTTTAGTAAACCTTTATTCTAATTGAGCTCTTGTTTTGTAAGTGTTAGTGTCTGTTTTTTAACTTTTCAGACACCATATGTGATCAGGCATATTTTTTACCACATACCCAGTACATTATATTCTTGGTATATGTATTTAACACACGTTGTTAGTATCTGAGACTTACCCTTCTTTGCAAAGGAGAGTTTGAAATCTAGACTAAAACATTAGACGTGGTGTAACCAGAAAGAATGCAGCAGTTTGGTGATCAGAGTAGTTCTCACTGGATTTTGAGAATGAAGGCCAGCATCCTTCTGGTTGAAGGAGGTTGGGATGTGTCACTGGCTTCAAGACTCTGAAGGCTGAGAAGTTTTTAAAGAGGAATGTGTCCATATGAACAGAAGTGGCCTGTACTTGTACTTGTCTCACAGATTGTCAGGAACAAATCCGTACAAATGAGGGTGATGAGGAAGAGGCCAGAAAGTCAAATTCTGTGACAGCCTCAAGACTGGATTTAAAACCCCACAGAACTGGTGAAAATATTGTAGTCATAGAAAATAGTTTTTCCAATAGCAAATACCTACAAATGAGACTCAACATAAATGAAAAGCTGAGGGAGAGAATTGAACAGGACAATATATATGTTGCAAAGCATATATCATCTTTGAAAGATTTGCAGTTATTGAAAAGCAGTATAAGAACACAAGAGTGTGCATTGTTTTATATCAGTCTCAGCAGGCAATCCAAACCAGTCAGTCATACACGGGTTGGAATAGAGCCAGGTTCTAGTTGTATTTGTTAAGAGTTATCATAAGTATTGAGACAACAGTCCTGCAGGTCAATCCCAAGTAACCTTAGTGAAGTAGTGCTGCAATAAACTGGTTTTGGTGAACTTGGGCAATTTAGTACGCAAAACATCAGATTTGACATTAAGCTTGCAGTTAATGTCACTTGTGCTGAGCTCTCCACAGAACTTGAGTGGCTGGTAATTGGTAGAGGCAAGCTAGAAGCCTTGGAAGGTCAAAATGGCTTTTGCCTGCCACTCACCTTTAGGAGGTTCAAAGTGAGGAGAAAGGTAGGTTGCCAGATACTGTGAAAGGAAGCTTTCTCCTCGTGAGCACTGGAGGCTTGGCAGTGACCTCTGGGACAGATAGAGAATAATTTCATTCACAATTGTTTTTATTTCAATGATTTGTAGTACAACAATAAGTCATGCCCTTGAGACTGGGGTTATAAAATGTCCTGGAGTGGTATTTATTTTCTGTTCATGCTTGGTGTAGGAGAGCCCAGGGTGGAAGGTAGGGCATGCAGGCTGCCTTTTCAAACTTCTCACCACCCAGGGCTTAGCAGGAGCTGGTCACTTGTCCAAGGCCACATATTTCTTATTGCAAATGAATATAACGCTCCCATGGAAACTCTGCATTTCTTGCAGGTGTTGAAAGCACAGCTTTCCTATTGATTTTGATAGGATGATAATAATAACGCAATCAGTGCAGTAGCTTCTGTATTATTTATTTTGCTATTAAATTCACATTACCATACCATCTCCCTGTCAGTTTCCAATATGCTGTAGGCAGAGAACATACTGTCAGCTTCCAAGATTAAACAATCATTAAGATGAATGAAGTAGTCTACAGCTCTAAAAGTTGTTATTCAAGGGCTACTGTAACCCCTGTCATATTGCTAGACTGGTTCACGTGTACTTTTCCAAATTTCCCTTTGTAAGGAGGAAAGTTAAAACCAGCTTTTAAATACAGTTTTAAAGGCCAGGGCTTCAAGTCAAGACAAAAGATTAGTTCAGAAAGAAGGCATACATCGAGCCTGACTAATAAGCTGACAATGGGAGCTTCATGACAGAAGAATTCCCTGATAGCTTAATGAAGCTGATTTTGGTTGCTAACACTGTCTTAATTTGGAAGAGACGTAGTTCACTATGCATGGACTACTTTTTAGCATGAGCATGTGTCCTTTCTTTACAAGTAGTTTTCTAAGCATACTGACTTAGGAGTATTTTGTGTTTAATGCAAATGGTATTAACTGAGTCACCTACAACTAGGTAATATGAGTCATCTAGTGTTCATTATATGGATACCTTTACTATGCAGCCACCTGCACATGAAAAATTCAGTTTTTACTCCACAGTTCTGTGGTCTCAGGATGAACAGCAAGAGAGAACTTCAGCAAAAAACAACTCAGAACCCTTTAGAAGGTGGTTGATCAGTATGATGGGGACATACCCAGGTTTCATTTACAGACTTATACAGTCTCTACCTTCATGGATTTACCATCTTAACCTATACTTTTTATATACTGTTGCATACTTCTACATAACAAGCACTGAAAGAGCAGACCTAAATAACCTGCTGAGTCCTTGCATGCCTTGTGTGTGGATAAACTGGTAGTTTGTCTGGGGCAAGGGGCAGGGGAGGAATAAAAAACACACTGAAGAGTTCACCTAAACTTATCTTGCAAACTGTATACATTCCTTCTTTGAAAAGCATCTTGTTCTATACACGTTCTAGGAACAAAAAAAACCAAACCAAAACAAACAAAAAAAAAACCAAACACCAATAACCCCCCCAAAACCATAATATATACAAAGACGTTTAAGTTTCATCTTATTGGAGCAGCCTTGCTTTTGAGTAGCTAACAGGAAAGTCCCTGTTCTTAGTAAGCGGAAAGCATTTTCTTAGCTGACTTTATAAAAGAAGGAGGAGGAAGGGAAAGCACAATGAGATGAAGAGGACCCGAGGTTACAAATTGCAAAGCACAAGAGCAATTCTAGACATTGAGAGGTATGTTAATCTCTTCATTAGCTGAAGGATAGCTTGCAGATTGAAAGGCCTTTTAGCAGTCTATACATGGACCAGGTTTTGCATTTTCTTCGGGGCAAAGTAAATGGTATAATGGATTTACAGGATAAAGCTGAGAACAAAGTGCTCTGGTTGCTGATCTTTGTGTATTCAGGTGCTATGTTCTGCCAGAAGCGTATGTGCTGGTTGTATAAAAAAATCAGGTAATAAAACATACAAATTAAAAGCCTGAGATGTGTCTGGATTCAACATTTGTATGTGATTCCCAAGGAGCCCTCTCTGTTAACAGTGGTTAGGCTACAGCAAAGTCAGAGCTGCTGTTAGGCTGTGGCATGGCTTAGAAGGTTTAGCAAGTTCCTTGAGACACATATGAATAGTTCTGTATATGTAGAGTATCTAATGGACACAGTGCACTGTGCTGTGTTTTTTTTGATTAGAAGACTAAGGCCATGCCCATGAAGCAGCAAAGACATGGGAGCCTGTATAACACCACGCTCCATTAAGGTCTGCACGCCATTAAACCAGCAGGAGATGGACTGCCTGCACTGTGCTGTGTGGGCTTCTAACTATTCATCTATATAACTATATTCATCTAACTACTGGTGCAAAAATGGTCTTATCCTTTTGTAGTAAACTGTGGGACTGACCTCTCCTTCTCAGAGCAAGCCTTGGTTCTGGTGAAGTTCATGTTAGCAACTTCCATCCTTGCTTACCGTAAGCATCTGTCTCCAAGTGTGGAAATACACAGGAATGAAGGAGTTAATAAAATAACATACCCGCTTTTTAAGTAGTTCTGAGCTAGTACCTAAGAGGATATCTTGACGAAGTGTTTCATTAGTACTTTAAGGCAAACACGAGGTAAGAATCAGACAGAAAGAACCATCCTGATAGAAGAAACAGTTTAACTTGCACTAGCATAGGTCACTGCCCATACCCATATGGATGAGCCGGAACCATATAGTGGCATTATGCAATTACACTGGTAGCAAAAATTCCTGGCAGGACCTTAAGAATATGGAAATAGAAATTACAGGCAATAAATTCCGGGAGAGAAAACTAAACCGCAGCAGGCTTGAGAGCTTTGTCTTTTCAGCAGAGAGAACTATAGGTCTTGTCTGGATGGGAGTGATAGCAGGACTCTTACTAGCACCGACAGGGAATGCCTATGGGATAATTGGATGCTAAGAGATAGGCAGCCTCATTCACTACAATAGCAGCAGTTGGGTGTAACTCTCATGAGAATCATATAGGGGATGAATGTGCAGTTTTCATCACTTCAATTGCTGTAAGGTACCAATCATGACACCTATTATGATGTAATTGTGAGATCAAGTTGAAGAGTAATCATTTGTCCCTCTGCCACATATTTTACCATTTCTCACAGCTGCTTGAGAGTCTTAGGTCATAATTTTTCTTAGTTTCAGCCAAAAAGAAAAGAAGTTGCTAATCATCTGGATTTTGAAGATAATCAACCAAATGTGCTATACTGCTGTCAAGAAATATGGGGCAGAATGTTCCTTTTCATTTAAGCATATTGTTTTAGTGCTGTTTTGAAAAATATTGATCTAGAGATTCATGACACTCTTTGTCAAAACAGAGTCTACTATTTTATAACTTACTAGTTGGCAGAATCCTTGATCGATTTGTCAGGGACAAAGCTCTCATTGTTTTTTATAGGTGAGTTTTCCTGTTTCTGTAAGGTATTAGTCCTCATACTTTTAAAAAAAATATCAAATTTTGTCCCTTAATTTATAGGTAGTATGTAATTTTTAACTGTAGCATGTTTGGGATTTTCAAGAGGGAGTTCACAGCTGAATTTCTCTAGTCTGCATTTTTTCCTTGAAAAACAAAGAGTTTTAATCATTTACTCATGTTTATGAGGCTGCATCCAAGTAACAGCAAAGAAATAACTTGTGCAAAATATGAAGTAATCCCCAGGTCACTTGTAGGAACAAACAATTATGTTTGAATCATGACTTAAATAAAGACAGAAATCAATCTAATTATATTCTTCTTCCCAAAGGTGTGGGATAATGGAAGGTGAATGCAAGTAAGCAGAGTTTGACCATTTCTGATATAGCAAGTGTGGCACTTTTGCATACTGGAGAGGGCAGTTTACATGCTGTTTCATTGATCACCATACCCCTGGAAATAAATAAGAGCATAGAAGCTGAGTATGTGCTGAGTGACTGTTTGATTTAACAGAAATCATCTGGTTTATACCAGATCTAGCTCTTCTTCTGATTTCAATGTTTGTGCCATGTTGCAGTTTTTTTGAAGGGTGTGATATGAACTCAGGCTTAAAGCCTCAGGAGTTGAAAAGTAAGACCAGAGATGATCTTCTTTCCCTTTAGTTGATTTGTTTAAAGAGAGAGGGATAGGAATCATGCTTATTAATTTAGTAATTATTGATGTGTGGGGCTGTTCTCCCTCCCCACTCCCTGTGCTCTGTTAAGGCCCTGTGGAAGTCTGCACTCCTCATGAGCTTCACAGAAGTAAGCCAGTTACATGAAGTGGAAGCATAACTGATAAATCTGCAATAATCATTATGTATGGAGAAAAAGTTTCTTGTGCAGCTTTTCTACATAGCATTGGGCCATCACACCCTTGAATCACAAGGTCAAATTCTTGTAATTCATAGCTATCACAACTGTGGATTACAACTATATATATAGTTTAAAGGTTCACTGTCAATTGCTTTTAAGGCCAGGCTAATTATTAGATGTAAAAATTTGATCAAATGTCATCTGTTTTTGTAAAGACCTTTTTGCCTTTTTCAAAAATAATTTCAAAAAAATGTGGGCTTGAGTGAATATTTTCTCATGTTTTAATTACAGTATTCAATGTATTATTGTGGCTGTTTATGAAATACAAAAAATTAGAGCCTGTCTTAGGTTTCTTGTCAAAGATAATTGCACAACAGAAATTAAATATGGTATGTTGGTAAACACTCAAATCAATTTTAAACTTTCACTCCTCACGAGATAATAAATGATCAATAATTGAAAATTTTGTCACTGAAAGTTAGGTTTATGTGGACAGTATAATTTCTGAAATATTCCTTCTGAAATCAAGAACTTTTGGCATTCTTCTGTCTACTTTTTTTCACTAAAGTTACTAGGTTCTTAGTTATGCTAGACATGCATATTGGTCATTGTTTTTGGTCCCAGGGTTCACAAATGGTCCCAGAGGCCTTTTTCAATATGTGATATATGTAGTTGAGACTGAGTTAGGTCTGCCTCCTAGATTTAAATTCAAGCTGTGTTTTAACTGTTTGCTCTATATCCAGTATGGCATTTTATCCACCAAAATCAGATGTTCTTTGCCCTCTTTCCCTTGAGTGTGATGGTGGTTTTGGTGCAGGATGGCAGGATTGGGCTGGTTGCCTATGTAGATTCAGCCCATAAATTCATCTCCTGGGGGCTGCTCGCCTGCACAGATGACAGATATTAAGGCCAGGGCCAGGCAGTCACCATGTGAGCAGCTCTGCTGCCTAATCTAAATTTTTAGCTCCTGCTGCCTGAGCATGTTAAGTTCGCACTCTAAAGACTCTGCAGTAGATGTGTTTTCTTATCTGTTTCATACACATTTGTCTGCAGCAGCTTAAAAGGCTTGAGTGAACACTCCATGGCTTCATCTGAAGACATTTGTCCAGTGGAGGAACAGCACCGAGCACCTAGGAATAAGAAAACCTTCAGCTGACATGACCAAGCCTGGCAGAGAACATCTGCTTCTGGCCAGAGTCCCTGTAACAATCCCCACTACTCAGCCATAGTTTCTCATGCATCAAGAGAAACAGGAAGCTTCGCTGAAGAGTTGCCTTGGGACCGCTTGGCTCGGCTTAGTGCAGCACAAAAGAATGCAGGTTGACACCCAGAATCCCAAAAATAGAGCACAGTGTAGGTGCAGCTAACAACAGCTAAGGCTGTGTTTTTGGATGCTCTAACCAGGGCAAAATTAACCCTAGTAATAATTACCTGGTCTAGTCTTGCAGTGGAAGCATATGCCTTTTTTCTCAAAAGAAGACCTAAGTCGCTCTAGTTTCTGATTTTCTCATGCAGCACCCTGCCCATCTGGGAATTACAAAGACTCAACACCTCTACAGGAGTCACCACAATTTTTTACTTTCAGACTTCTGCTGTCTACATTTGAGTACAGTACCATTCAAACATTTACACATATTTGACTGACTGTTTCGATAAAGATGAGTATGCTATATCACTCAGTCATCAGGATTCATGTTAGCATTGTTGAATTGTCTTCTAGATGACTTTGTAGCTTTTACTTGGAAAAGGGGGAGATCCAGTGGATTTTGATTCATTCTCATGGTATTATCTGATTCTTCTCCCACACTCTCACCAATATTACTAGGGATCTAGAGAGGCAAATCCTATCCTCTAAACGAGCGGGAGTAGGATGCTTGGCTGCTCTTCAGCCTCCTCTCAGTTACAAACCACTTTTGGAGCACATGTAGGTAATTTCATGTTGGTTTCTGCTGGTTGCAAATGCTGTATTTAGTGGGCCATGAACCTTCACTTACTTCCTTGTATCCTAAACCCAGTATTTTCTCTTGAAGTTCCTTGTTCTATGGTAGTGTGCCAGGAATTTTTTGTTGTTGTTGTTTTGATCTGTGGAATTGCATTAATGCAATACAAAAGCAAACACTGAAGTAAAGGAAACAAAACCAGCATGACAGATACCACAGTCAGAAAATAATATTTGCAGACATCCATTCTACCAAGTGAAGGCTAGCTTGTTGCTACACAAGGGAAATATTTATAGCTGCTTTGTTTTACTAGTCTCATAAAATACAATTACAGACAATTTCTCATATGTATTATATTTATCTGAAAAACTTATGTAAAAAAACAGTAAAATATTTTGATTGGCATGCAGACATTGAAGTATATGTATCTGTGCACTCTTTGGGCATCTGCAAATTCCACTAAAGGTAGCATTACTGCTTAGTAGTCCTGCTTGTGCAGAGTCTATTCCTTCAGATCAGTTCTGGGGCTTAATCTAAAGCATTTAGGAGTGACTGGAGGAGCCCATACTAACAGCAGTGCCATATGCTCCTTTGGGCCCATGCTTTATAGATTCTGATGCTGTAATATTTCAAGATGTTGCTGTACCCATAGCTCTTCACTCTGCTCAACTTCTGCAGTTTGCAGAGTAACAGAAGAAAGCTTGTGTCTGCACATCAGCTGTTCAGCCTTCACTTAAATTGCTGTTAGGATGGACATCCACCAGTACACTGGACTGTGAACACAAATGCCCGGGAAAGTTGAAGGATATGGTCTCTACTGCAGTTGGTGCTGTGGATTACTGCCAAAGGGCACATTAACTTTTTTTCATAGTTATAGTTTTCATAGTTTTCCTAGTTTCATAGTTTTCATAGAATAGTCTTTGGTGTGTAATTTAGTACAAATCCCAAACTTCACTGGAAAATAAACAAAAAAAACCTCTCAAAACACCCCCCCCAACCAAATCAGAAGAATCTTCTCAGAAAAAAATTATTGTAGTTATTGTTTTAAAGTAGGTGATTGTCTTATATCCAATTTGATATAGAGATTTTCTCCTTCTGATGTATCCCTTTCTTCTTTTAGCTCCACTGAGTCCTTTCAGCCTTAGAAGAGGCATTTGTGTGCTTGTGTTTGTGCGTGTAAATAAAACTGTAAAAATAATGTACTTTTCATAAACCAATTTAATATCTTTAATCTCGGGAGCATAAGCATATGAACCAGTACGACACCCCTTGTTTTACATTTCTACTACATTAGCCTGCTTTACCTGGAGGTAGTGTTTGTCATTACAGCTTAAGCATGTCATTGTTTTGCAAGTCTTTTGGGAGTCCAGATGCACTCACAATTAAAGGCCAACCCTTACTATTTGTGTTATCATAATGCAGAGACAGGTCACAGCTCTGTTGTGCAAGATCACATTCAAAGGTGTCATGAGCAGCAGACCCCACTCCCCAGGCTTCTCTCTATTAAGGGACAATGATGTATCAGATCTAAATTTAGTTAACAATAGCAGCTGTTAGAGTGAAAGTTCAAACCAGCTGGGTCAAAGTGTTCCTTTCTTGGCCTTACTTCCCCTCTTCCTGGTGCTCACCTGATGTTGTGTTGAGCTAATTCAATTTGCTGAGCTAGCAGAACGTTTTCTTGACAAGGTGAATGGTTTTCTGCTGTGTTGGGGATCTGAATGAGCTCAGTAAAGGACCGGGCAGGGCAGGGACGGGACACTCTGTTCTGTGAACGTGAAACACCAGGGCTAATGTCTTTCTGGGTGGTAAACCCTCCCTGCATCGGCGTGCACCCTCACTGGCAGTGTGCAGGTGTAACTCTGTGTGCCTGCCCTCCTTGCTCTGGCATCTGCCTGACTTCTCAGTGAAGAAAACTTCCTCAGGAAGGAAACTTCTCTCAGCTGGAAGGAAATTTCCTCCGCAAAAGAAAATAAAACTCTTGTTCAACACCTTGCAGTGAGTCAGACAGCATGTCAGTGTCAGCTCTACGGGCAGCAGACATGGCTGTGGGCAGATAGTACTTAGGCTGTTTAAAGCCTTGTAATGAATTTAAAATCAATACATCTAAAGTCAATGGAGGTGGCAAGCTCAGTTCAATGGCCTTTTGAGGTGCTTGGATGATCCCTCTGGCTCTCAGCTACTGGTCCAGAAGGGCAGTGTGACACCTGCCAGCCTGGGCCCTGTGTACACTCCTGGGGCACACATTCCCTGCCCTGCCCCACAAGGCTCCTCCGCTTCCGACCAGGGCCCCATGTCAGCCCCATAGGCCAGCAGCTCCTGCCCCACTGATGCTACAAGTAGGGCCAGTCTCCAGCCCTAAGCCCTGCCCAGCCACAGGCCCAGATCCATCTGACCTTGGCCTGTCTCTGTCCCCAGGAGGTGCCTGGTGGCCACCCAGTCTGCCCTGCTCCTGTCTAGGGATGGGATGGGCACTGCCCTGGGTGTCCCCTGCCAGGGAGCCTAAACATTGTCAGACCTGGATGAGCAGCTGGGGTACTCTGAAACAGTGACCTGTATTTAGGAAATAGGACAAAGCCCTACATTCCCTAGAGCAGGGGAGCAGCCACATGGTTGAAGAACTCAGCGCAGGCTGCCCCTTGGCAGGTTGGTTTGAATTTAGGTGTTGTGGAGATGTGCTCAGGCCTTCACCTCTATTCAGAGCAGCAAGGAATGGCCATACCTGAAAGCACAGCAGCTGTTGGTATTCCAGAGGGAATTGAAACCCTCAGAGGACAAATACTGTTTGACTGGACTGTCTGAGGCATTGACACATGAGTCAAGACAAAATTGATCTTTTTGCCTGTTAATGCAGGTGAAAATGTCATGCTGGGTTATGACCCACAGGATTTCTGATGATGGTAGTCCCAGCTAACCATGGTCTTCCAAGGGGATCTTTCCTTGTCCCTCAAACAAGAAGTGATCAGATGTATCTTCAGCTGTTTGTAACAAGATTGTGTTTGTTTGTTGGAGGCTCAAAAAACATTTTAGAGAACATTGTTTATGTTTTCGCCCTCTAGTACAAGGAGCTTTGCTCTTGCTTTTGTGGAGAAAGGGATCTGCTTGTTCCTGTGGACCAAAATCAGTGCCTGTACCCAGGAGTACTGCTCAGCCAAGGAGAGGAGGACAGAAAGAAACTTTTAGGAGAGAAGGACTGAAACTCTAGATATATAGAAAAACGTTATTGAGCAGTAAACCCAAACAACACTCTAGCAACACACTTACACAGGCAGGTGATCGAAATGGTCAAATCTGGACCCTGCTAAATCCTTTCTCCATAGTGGGTATTGTTGCTTCTTTATTTTCAAGAAACTCTATGCAGATGGGCTGTCTTCTGGATTGCTAGGTTAGCAACTTCTTTTTATGGAACTAATGGGAGATAGAATGCTCAGGTATTTGGGAATGCCATGGAAATCAAGAGGTGTTAAAGACTTCTATGGGAGATGTTTATGCAAGCCGAACCTCTGCTTACTCTGAAGATCTCTGCAAAGATCATGTGATCTACACTACAGCTTCTGCAGCTTTTGTCTTTTTCTCCTAATCTTGGCTTTGTATCTTCTTATACACTGATCTACATGCTCAGAGCAGTAAGTCACTCCCTCTGTAGCATGCAATTTTCTTTCCTTCTGTTCCTCTCTAAAAGACTTGGCACATATTTTTCATGCAATCCTCTTCAGAAATGCTGCATCAGGCCATTTCACACTTACACTATTGCACTGCCTGCTACTTGTATACGTTGAAATCTAGTTTTCTTCAAATTTCATGTGGCACATTTGATTAATAACAATCAGGACTTATCTAATAGACAGTACAATTGAACAAATGACCAAAAAGCTTTGCAAATACTTTGCCAACCTATCCTCTTTAAAACAATACAAAAAGCAGTGCAAGCTTTATCTACTTAACAGCAAGGCTTTTACTGTCACTTTGTGCTTGCTCTCTTTCTCCCCTAGTGTCATGTAGGATGATTACACAAACATAGTTTAGTAAGTCCTAATACATTCTTTTTCTTTTAGAGTTGAATCTTTTAGCAGCCTATGTGCTATGTTACCCTTTAGCATTCCTTCTACTTTGTATCTTGGCCTGGCTTCCAGAGCTCTTGCTATTGTAAATCTCCACAGTTAAATTTGCCTAGTCTGAAATCCATAATTGTACATCGTTTAATGAGACATTTCTCCAGTCATCATCACTGCAGATCAATAGAAACAAATCCCTGTCTCCTGACTGGTTTAGCTAAGTATCTCATGCATGACTGTCTTTCCAATTTTATCCAGTTTAACAGTCTGCTTCCCCCCTCCTCCCTAGCCCCACTTCCCTAATCTGCAGAGATAGATATAAATCTTGAGCCAGACTCCAGGGGGTTTCTCTTGTATGGTCTTCCCTCTGTTTGTGCTCAGTGGTCCCTAGACTGGCTGCCAGACAAACAGCTGTCTTAGCAGTTGCACCAACACACAGAAGGCAAAGCAGGGAGGCCCAGGCGGTGAAGGGAAGGTTTTTGCCCTTGGGGTCCTTGTTCACTTACTTTACTGAGAAATTCAAGATCTAATGGGGGCCCATTGCTACAGGGAAAATGAGAATAATCTGTGATCTTTGGAAAACAGTCAAAATCCATCACCACTAGTGAGTGCTTCACATCAGCATATATTTTCAAGATGATCTCCCCAAGACAAAGGAGTTAGAAACTAATAAGTAAAAGCTGCAATTTCCCTTTTCATTGTGCTGCCCTATAGGCTGGGTGAGGGATTGATAGTCTGTTCCTTCTCACCTCTCCCAACTTTCCTCCCCATTAAGATAGGATTCATGAATGTGGTCCATCTTCAAGGAATTTTTAGCACTGTGCAACTGGACACAAACAGCCCAGATTATACACAGACATCTGTGGGCTTTGGGTGTCCCCCTCCTTGCCTCCTCAGCCATCCTTTCTTCTGTTTTTGTTCTTCTTCGAATTGCTGGTGTGTGCTGCTCTTTTGTGAAACTCTGCACAGATGTGTTTAAGTAGCAGCACATAGACAAGCGATTCATTTGATGAGATTTTAGGTTCCTGACTCACACGTGGGAGCAGATCAAAATTAAATTGCTGGAGTGGGTATTACCTTGAGCTGCTTGGCCTATCTTTACGGCAGAGTTTGCTGCCACAGGGGCAGGGATGATGGCATGGCTCCAGGACTGGGTCAGCTGGGAGCTGCCCTGAAATTTGAGAGTTTTTGTCCTGTAGTATTAAAATAAACTGAAGTTGCCATCAGTTTATGTTAATGTGATGGACTGTAACTTTTGGCAGCCCAGAAGATGCTTCCCAACTAATCTTTCTGGATGCATGTGCAATAACCTGTGCACTGGGGTATGTGGTAGAGGAGACTGCCAACCCACTTTAAGCAGATAATTTCGGTGCAGCAGAGCCCTAAAGCTCTGTGTCTTAAATCATTAGTCTGCTTGTATTATACCATTCATGCATCTGTATGCACAATCATGTGCATGTTCATACAGAGGAATGGTTTGTCTTCATGGATCGTGATAATTTCAGGTATAAAGATGATGTTGGTTACTTGTTTTACTGGCAGTAATAATGTGGATATTTCTCCTCAAGATATGATAGCCCATATTCATCATTATTAGGTCTTATCATTTGTCTGTACATGGTTCTATTTCTCTTGAGAGAGTTTGAAAGGTGAATCCATAGTTTGCAAAGCGCTTTGATATATACTTCTGTTCAGATAAGGAATTGCAATGGAGTTTTCTTTTCTCTACTTTTCTCCTCATTCACAGTCTGCTTCCTTGCATACCCTCTCCTTGTACTGATCTTTGGGATGAAATATTCCGTAGGCAGACATATAATATAAAGGATAAGGTTTATTAACGTTATCTCACAAAATCTGGATCCCTAGTTCTGTGTCAGGATGCAGTGTTATTGTAGGGATGCACTTGAAAATTACACTTAATGCTCCATCATTTACAGATATTGCAAATCCTCCTTTTAAGGTTTGACTTCTGAAGCTTATAAGTACTCTATTCCTGAAGAATTCCTGAAATTCAGGTGAAAAATCGAAAGACTCAGGTGACTGTTAGTATTTGTTCGATCAATGTGTTCAAAGGAACATAAACAAGAAAGGAGTTATTTCAGCGCTTCGTTTTTTTAGTTTGAAAGTCGTGGTTTATGGGATGTTACAGTGACACCTGGTGGAAAACCGTGTTGGAAGTCTAAGAAAAATTTCTGCATTATTCGACTAGTTTGTTTGAATAGTGTCTTTAATGTTATTTTATTAACTACCTGTAACTGATTATCTACCTGTATTTGTGCAAGGTATGCATATACTACCTATATAGGAGTGTGTAAATGCTCTCTGACAAGAATTATCAGCATCATTAATAGCCAAGCTTTCCAGCTATAAAGAAAGTGTTAGTCACGTGTATTGGATAGTAACCAAATTTCCTTGTTGTAAAAGCCAAATGCCAACATTTTTATGGTGCTGTGGACTTTTTCTTCAGACTTTAAGATGCACCTTGATTGTATTCCTCACCAGGATCTTAACTTGGTGGAGTAACCATCCCTTGAAGTGTTCAAGAAACCACTGGATGTGCCACTCAGTGCTGTGGTTTAGTTGGCATGGTGCTGTTCAGTCAAAGGGTAGACTCGATGATCTCTTTTCCATCTATAATGATTCTATGATTCTGTGTTTCTCACCTCCCACTGCTCCTCCTTATACATCCCAAAAAAAGACCCAAGACATCCTAACAATCAATAAATTCCTAACAAAATCCCCAAAACAAAACAAAAAAGTGTTGACTAATTAAATGCAATTAAAACATTTTTTAAAAAAGTTTGAACTTAAACGTATTTGTTTACCTGTGCTACATCTAAGTTAGTAATTTAAATCCATGACAGCCAGCATTCTCAATTCTGAGATTGATAGATCAATTGTTGAACTCCATCTGATTTTGATTCATATCAGCACTTGCACAAACAATGCCCAGAAACAGTTTGCGATATACTAAAAGCTAGGAGCCATTGCCCACAGGTAGTTCAGTTGGACCTAACTTCTCTTGGGGTATGAGTGATTTTTAAAGTGTGGATGTGGCTTATCCCATTACATTTGCTCAGGCATGGATGTGGATACATTTAGTTTATTGGTATAGATCTACTAGTCCTAGAGACTAAATCCTGAGGGTCCTAAATGTCCTGACTATCCAAAGCAGAAAGTACTCAGGAAGAAATTGCAGACTACATCTGCCTGTCACCAGCCTTCTCTTCAGTTTTGCTGATCATGTGAGCTCTGAGGAAGCTTCTTCAGCCAAGATGAGCTGGATTAGCCCAGAGCTACAGTTTAAGCAGTAAGACTAAACTGGCTTAATTTGGCTGGAGCTAAGGACTTCCCTCTTGAGCAGCTTTGCTTGTGGTCTAGAATGAGGGCAGCATCCTTCTGGGATGAAGTGACAAGCAAGTGGGGCAGTAATTCCCCCTCACTAGCTCACCCTAGATAAGTCTTACTCTCATCTAGGAGCATCCTTGAGTAGTGGTGAGGAGACTGAAATGCAAAAGGAAATCCCCAAATGCTTCCCAGAGCAACTGGAAGAAAAGGAAGGAACCTGCTCCACAAAGCCTTTCCTTACTCTGACCGCCTTTGAGTCATGTGCTTCACAGTCAGTATTCACTGGCTGTCTCCAGCCTGGCTTACCCTTTCCTTATCTTTTCCTCCTGCCTAGGTGCTTTTACTCCTTTCACTGCCTGAACAGGGTATTATTCTAGGGCCTGAACCAGAGACAACAGCATCAGGTTAATGCAAACCAATTCACTTCTGTAGTTGCTGGGTTAATCAGATTCCTAGCCTGTTTTATTGCATGACTGCAGAAATGTTTGCTTGGAAAGTGAACGGGGCTTGGAAAGATACGCTGGAAAAGCATGTACCCTCTTTAATGACAGGATGTGCCAGCTTCAACTGATCAACAAATTTATTTATAAATATTATTTATAAAATAACAAATGTGATTTATAATGAGTAATACACATGCATAAAATTGCATAGCATTTGTGTGTGTGTATATATATATATATATTTGTCATCTGGATCAATTTTTTGCAGCAGAATCACTCTGTGGATAGGTCTGCCAATACAGAACAGATGTGCCACAGACTGGGACCTGGATGGGTCTTAAGCTTGAATTCCCCCTGACCTCTTTAATGTGAGTCTTCAACTGTATGTAAGATTCTTCTCTTCACCACTCTTTGAATCAGATATGTAATTTATCTATCAGCTTCAAATTTCTTTCATGATATGGGTACAAACTTACTAGTTTAATTGTGCCTGCTCATGTGGAGAGCCCCTAGCAGATTGGCTCTGCTTATTTTGTTTGCATCTAGACTGCATCAGAAAACAGACAGGGGGCTGTTTTGAGTAGTGTTTTGGTGTGGAAATGGAACATTTGGAAACTGTCATTAAAATAGAGAATTAATTAAAATTTTTGTCATGACTAATGTGACCAGTGTTCTAACAAGGTTATTCATCATCACAAACAGATTTTCTTGGTTGAATTCCCTTGAAAATATTTAGAAATAGTTTAATCACTGTAAAAATTAACTTCAGGCCATTTTTTCCCACCCTTTCCCTGTTTCCGCATTGCTTGGAGCACCTAATTGAAAGCATTTCACTTAGTTTCCCTTTTACGTTAATGATATTTGTGTAAGTAGATACACTGACTTTCATTGGTGGACTCTTTTGTTTCAGTGGTTTAATAAGAAACTATGAAATAGATGTTGCGTAAGTTCAAGGCAAGTGCTCCAGGAAGCTGGGAGGTTGTTGAAGGAACAGAATGTAAACAAGGATTTAAAAAGTATTTTAATAACCTGACATGCAGAAATTTCACAGTTGCTTCTCTGTCAGCTAGACTAAAAGGAGTTTGTATGGCCAGGTCAAGGAAAGAATCAGACTGACAGACAAAATTAAGTCATGAGAAACACTTGCCTGTGGGTTTTCCCGCTAAACAGACTTGTCGTTTTTTGCTGTCTATGGATTTCTGCAGTGCACTGTATTTTCTCAAGGAATTGTCAAAACTTATGTACAAGCAACCTGGTAAGTTTTCAGAAACTGCACCTAATCTTTTGAAAGACAGGTGGTTGTTAGCACTTTATATTGCATATCAGCTTTTCCAAAATGATTTTAAAGAATGTACCTTAGCAAAAATGTAGTTTTCTAACTAATGTTTAATATTTGAATTTGTGGAACCTGCTAAAGAAGAAATCCTACTAATCTGATTGAATGAAATTACTACAAATGCTAAAGACCCTGGAAGATGGGGGAGATAAACTTTTTTTCTTTCAGTTTATTCACTTTACTTATTAGTTATCTGCCAA
Source organism: Sclerurus mexicanus (assembly GCA_013396755.1). Lineage (NCBI taxonomy): Eukaryota > Metazoa > Chordata > Aves > Passeriformes > Furnariidae > Sclerurus > Sclerurus mexicanus. The sequence continues at coordinate 1,549,772 of VWZF01005177.1, read as the reverse complement.
GCCCAGGACTCTTATTATATAAACCTAGGAAAACTGTAAATTCACAAGAAATTGTGCCTTGCGCATCTGTACTGAACTAGTTGCAGCTTAATTTTTAAGTTAACTGGCTTAAATTGTGAGTATTTCTCTAGGTATTATAATTAGTGGTCAAGTCTGTAGTCTTACGAATCTTCAATGTTCCTTTTAATGGTGGTGTGGAATTTATTATTTTTCCTTCTATGAACGCAGGACAAAGATTAGCAAAACCTCTCAAATTCAAACAATAATTCTGCTTTCAGGAGTGGCTTCTTTGCTTATATTTGCCTGGAATGTTGATGTGGCTTAGGACCATGTATCTTTGCTTTGTAAAAAGGACATTCTGTGCCTTGGTGCTAACTAACTGTGGAAACCTACTGCAGAGGACTATCACCTACTGCATTTTATTTCATACATTCTTCTGACAGTTTCTTTCAAACTATTTCTAACTCTTGCATCAGTGAAAGAGTTAATTGCCTTCCCTGATGGAAACCTATCATGCAGTGATAACTTTAATGGGGATCTTTTGATTTAAACTTAAATTAATTCAGAATAAGAAATAAGTTGCTCTTTCTTTCAGCTTTGAAAGACAGGAAAATCACATTCATGCTCAGTGAATGTATTGTGTAAGGATTTCAGATGAGGAAAATGTAATTTTGGAGTCTGAGAGATGTAAATCTTATTTTACTCCTCTAGTCTACTTGTGTTCAAATTTGCTTTGTGAAACTCTGATCCTCACTATGGTCACAATGTGCCCAGTTATGCTGAAAAATTCTTCCTAAGAGTTGTTTTATTAAGGCTGCTCTTACCCATTTTCAGGTGAAAACTTAGGAGCTACTATTCAGTTTTTCTGAGGTTGTTGCATACATCCTCAAATCATTTGCACTTCACAGGCAGTGATTGGTTTTGCACACTTCAAATTATGTAAAAAAGCAGGCATGTTAGCTGGAGAACACTTTTGGCAGAATAGGAAGGGTGGTGTCAGTCACCATATGGCTGCACAAAACCCTTCAAAAGGTGGCCAGACAAAACGCTTGCGCCTTTTGAGCCTTAGCTCGAAGAAAGGTCTTTCTGCTCTCCAGAGGTCAAAGCCGCTTAATTCAGTGAACCAGAATCAGGAGATAAGAGCCAAATTCCTACCTGAGATAATTTAATTAACTACAAGTGATTCTGCCAATGTCTTTGTTTGATGGTACTCTGAAATTAGTCTCAAGAAGGTACTGGTGTCTCAACAACAAATTTCTCCATATGAGGAAATCTTAATGTTTTACAAGAAACGAATGCTTTAATATATGTTAATCAATGAATTTTAGGGAAACATTTTTACTCTTTTTAAAAATGTATGTATTTCTCTTATAGGAAGGAGAACTTGGAATTACTAGTCTTTGCAATGTTAGTGACATCACTAGAGCAGTGAGTAATGATTTACTTTGTTATTTACTGGCATTTTATGTTAGGGTTATTTTAATATAACAGATACAATGATCATATTGTCAAAGACTTAATGTAAATGTGCACAGCTGCCTGTCTAGCATAAGTCACTAGCTTGTGTCGTTAGATTTAGCTTACATTATTAGACATGGCTATCTTTTTTGTTTAAACAAAATGTGGAAAGGGTGTGGATCTCTACTGTGAGTCATGTTCACGTTTGTGGTCTACAAAGTTCATAGTGTCTCATTTTTGAGACAAGAAGTCAAAACTAGTGTTACCTGCAAAACTGAAAAAAGTAAGACTGCCTTATTCATTTACCCTTGTACAGTTGTTTATTTTACTTTCTCAATGATTCAGTGGGAGAAAACTTATAATTACAATTATTTAATATTTAGAGTTCTCTAGGACTTCAAACGGTTGTGTCTATCATGAGGGCTCTTCAGCCCTCAGGAACTTTGCACCAGAGCTTTCTTGGGGAACTTCAGATGATGTTTTCCTGGTTCAGATTTCAAATGCAATTCAAGCTGGTGGTTATACATATTCCTTGAAGAGTGCTGCTCCAGTCATCAATACTTGCTGAAAAGATCAGTGGGAAGCACCCTTTCAGCACCTGGTATCCAGTGAGGCTGGGTCATTTATGATGCTGGGACCATAAAAGTCTGTGTTGTCATGACAATACATAACAAGGTTGACTCGCCTGTTTAGGTTGCAATTATCTTTGCTCAGTGTTATCAAGTCTTACCTATTTTTCCATGAGGCTTTGCAATGCTCAGTATTAGTCTTCTACTTCTAAAGATGTTCTAGCTTACCTTTTAAAACGAAAACCTTCATTATTAAAAAGTGGGACAACATAAACAAGTAAGGTCCAACATCAAAACTGAGTCATGTAGTGTTTATTTTATCTTTGAAAACTCATGTTTTTAGAACCAAGGACTTGCCTATTTGAGAGCGAAGGTGGGGAGTTTGTGTTGAACAGCTTTCCACCGTGCTTGGCTGTGCTTCATACTGTATATCTGTCACTTCCACAGAGAACAAGTGCTAAAACAAAGCTGGGAAGGTGGGAGCACTGGCCACATGTATCATAGCTGGCTGAGTAAACTAATTCCCAGAACAACACTGAATGTAGACTGTCTTGGCCAGGGCTCCTTCTGGCACTGGAGCTGTGCATTAGCCCTTTTCCAAGGCCTGTGTGAAGCTGAGCACCCTCCCCAGGTGATAGTCACTGTCTGCTCAGGTGTCCTGCTGTCCTGTAAGTGCTCTCAATACATGCAAGGGTGTCAATGTCTTTACCAGAGTGGAACAGGCAATTGAACATCTATTTTTCGCAAATCGATCTCTAAGAATGATTCTTTTCCTTTTGCACTGTATTTACATTAAGAAGGGTACTATACAACATAACACTTTTACTGTAAGATCTGAGTACCTATAATCTATAATGTTTGGCATATTTAATATATTTTTTTACAGAGTTTAAGTGCTGTAACTATTTGTTTTATTGCTAAAGAACCAGGGCACGAAGGTGATAAGTGACCTGGTCATGCAGAATGTTGTACTGCATCTGGAAATTGAGTCCATGTCCATTAGTGCTAAAATATCCCTTCTCTTTAAAAGCATGCCTTCAAAGTAATTTTTAAAGCCACCCTCTGTCTTTGCAGTGCATACAGGGATGTCAATTTTGGAATGCAGCAGTGCAAATCAGTTGTCCAGTGAAATGTGTGAGTACTGCCTTAGCCTTGGCTCTATAGCACTGATCTCCAGTCCATTGAATACTTACTCAATGGCAGACATTTGAAATCTACTCAGAGCAGTGTTTCTATGTAAAGATGCAATGCCTGTATTTTCTCTCTGTTTATAAATTCTGTTTGGGGAAGCTACTAATTTTTGCTAGGCGAGTTGCCTGTAATATCAAAAGTTTTCATTATGTTTGTCAAAATGTATGGGCATTTTACAGTTCATTAAGCTCAATCACTTGCCCAGATTTTCAGACAGTGAGATGAACTAGTGCTTTTTAGGAGTTTACTCTACAGGGGACTGTCTCAAAGTTGCATGCAGATGTAAATGAAGCATGTGGTCTTTAGTAGATTAATTTCTTGTTTTTACTAAACCAGATGGATGAGAACTAGCACTGACCTGTAACAACTGTCATGATAGTTTTTAAAATGCTCTTTTTTTCCTGGGCCTCCTGAACACCTAAATCTCATTCATCCTTAGCATCATTATAGTGTTTACTTCCTGGTTTTTTCAAGTGAGGATTTTCCTTCTTTCATTATTTGCCAGTGATAAGGTTTTGTGGTGTATGTTCACTGTAAGAAACTTCTAATTAATTGGTATTATCTGTTTGAAATACTCTGTGATTATTTTTATGTTAATCCCACATTTTATTAATTTGTTTCTTGACAGAATGAGATGTACACCAGAGCATGTGAGGTAAGTTAAATGCTATCTGAACAATATAAAAAAGTCATGATTTCAGTGATTGCTACACTCACATAGTGCTAAGAAATACAGTGTAGATACACAAATTTATCAATTCAGGTCTAATTGTTTTGTACTCACTAAAGATGAAGAATGAGTTAAGTATCTGAATCTTTTTGGTGTGGCGGCTAAGGACATGTTTGTGTTAAAAACTGTTGTGTGGCAAAGAGAATTGCTGTAAAGAAAGTAGACTAATTTCAGCATTATGGAACTCAGTACAAACCTATTTAAACTATGTTCTAGGCTCTCTTGTTCCTCAAGTTTTTCATTAATTCCATCACAGATTATTCAGAAAGGATGCTTGTTAAGGATGGTATGATACCAGCTTGGTGAGAAGTGGATCAACAAAGTGCTGGTAAAGAGATAGTTACTTTCTGGGGCCCTTTTATCATGAACATAATGTGTAGAATGGGATAGGATAAAGATGACATGATTGCAGGATTGTGTTTGGTACTGTTGAGACCTCAGGATGAAGGTTCTTTTCAGTTGGGGGCAACACGCTTCAAGCAGGTGATGGAGGAGTTGGAGAGAGTCCCAGGTAGAGTACAAATCCATTGGCAACTTGGAAATTTGATTGAAAGGATTATTCTTAATTTTTTAAATGCTTTTTAATCTATCAAATTGTTATCATAAAAAGACTTTACTAATGCATTAAATGGTGGTTTTGGAGTTTAGGAACTGTGCAAGAAGTAACCAACTTTTGTAAAAACATATCATTAGTGCAGGAGTTTTGTTGCTTTTGCTTTTGAGTTGGTTGGGTTTTGTTTTTTTTTTTTTTTTTTTTTTTTTTTGCTTGTCTGGTCACACAATTTGCCAGTTAAATACACTGACTCTTCAAGGGCTTTTTTTGGTATTATCTTTCTACTGGATCAGTTGACTGATTTGACTACCCACCTGGTCAGGCATGCATCATGTCACTGCACAAAGAGGATCAGGTCATTGCAGTCTGTAGAGCAAAGAAGTGGAAGTAAGAGTGAGACTTTTCCTTTAACATTAGCCCAGTTCTGTCATGTGAGTACACCTTGGGACTGAAATCTGGTAGTATTTCTCCTTTCACCTAGGAACAGGGAAGTGCCACTGGATTTGGTGGGAATATTCACAAGGAAGGACAGCAGACTCTGGATCATACAAGGGCATTCCTGATGAATGCAGAATATATAAGGTTTTATTGTTTTCAGGTAGAGAAGATGGCAAATTTCCCTCAGAATTTCTAAGTTTAGGAGCTTTAGCAATCCTCTTGCCTCAAGGAAAAATAAAATTTATAGTTCAGGTACAAAAATCGGAAGAGGAAAGAATAACACAGCAGAGAACAAGTGTTCAGAAACATCTGTGGTAAATGAAGAAGGAGGTACTATGAATTAGTATGTAACCTGGGGACACTATTCTCTACAAACTAAACAAATATTGACTGTAAATGAAAGCTCCAGTGCACACTTGATAACTGATGCCTGCTAATACCCAGATCGTTGCCTGCTAATAGTAGTGATAATTCACTTGAAAGTATTTTATTTCTCTGAACATGAAAACATTGGATAAAATTTTTGACGTGCATGCACTCAGCACAGAATGTCTACATATGAGATAATGTATACAGGAAGATACCGCTAAACAAATTTTTAAATGTCTCAGCTGCTACTGTATTGTCTGAAATAACACATCCGTTTCGAGAGGGTGCCAGAAATGTGTATCCTTGAATCATAGGAAAAGCAGTCCAAAAAATTTCTTCACTTACCATAATGAATTGCTTCTTAATAATCTAAAGATTAATTATCACTTGAAAGGTGGCAGCTGTATGAAACAGACTTGAAGATATTATAGGCCAAGTGAACTTGCAGAATAAAATGAGCCCAAATGAAACACCTGTCTAGAAAAGCTCAAACCACCACTTCTCAAAAGTCTTGGATTTCCAGGAGACTCAGTCTAGCATGTAATTTTAAAGCTACTGAAACCCACCTGGAACATGTTTCTACCTGTCCTTAAGTTCTCAAGTTCTCTACCTATAAAGGAGGGTAACATTATATCTAAATTCCCTACCTAAACTGAAAACTCAGGAATTTTCTGTTCTTAGGATGTGAATGTGAATGAATTAGGATCTCGCTGCCCTGGCGGATTTGTTATGTTTGTAACTTGTAGACACGGCTATATCAGGAGTAACTACTGAGAAGGAAGTATGAATTAGGCACAGTTGCTCTTACAAATTGACAATTTCAGCTCTTTTGAAAAATCACTGGAAACATCTGTAAGAATGCGCCTTGCTCAGAGGGAATACTCGAAGCAGGAAAGGATGAAATCCAACATGTGGAATATATCACAAGTCAAAAACCTGTCTTCTTAACTCCATGGTTATTACTGAAGTCCATTTCTAACTTTAATGTAGCCCTGTATTTGTGCTTTCCACCAAGGGACAATGTGTAAGGAGGTAACCCTTAATTCAGTGCCTAGTGAATTGATGAAAAGGCTCTCAGGAAAATAACTGGAGTGAGTTTATTTTACTCCTATTTTTAAAAATTGATAAAATTATTTCCACAGGGTTTGTATATATACAAAATGTCCACAGAATTTGTATGTATTTAAAATGTGTCTATATGATTCTGGAAGGAAGTTTGTCTTTATGCAAATCTAACCAGTGACTTCTGCACCCTACACAGACAGCTTCCTGTAAGTTTGGCTGTAGCCGTGCAGAGGATGCATATGAAGCTGAAGCACAGAGTAAGTCTGAATAGAGCCCTGTGTCCAATTGACAGACTGATAAATTCAGTTTTAAGATTATGGTCTTGTTCTTTGATCTGAATTTCTTTAAAAATTAGGAAGGTTTCGAGTATTTTCATTAATAAGAACATTACCACTCTTCTTTCTTTTAACAGATACACTGGAGTTTATCTTACAGTAAAACTTTTTTCCCTCCCTTTCATGGACATGAGATTTTTGAATCCACTCTCAAGTGTTTAAGATGATACCTTGGGTGGATTGATGTAGTGATAATAAAATAATTCCCTTGAAAATCTCTTCAGAGGTCTCCCACACCTTCCCTAGGTTTTTATTCAGCAAAATGTTACTAAGTACCTGTAACTAAAAGTACATTTACACAAGTGTGGAGTTGTAGTCACATTTGCACACATTGAACTTAACCCATTTCAGGCTTACTTATAAAACTTTTAAAATACTATGGGATTTGTTCAGCAACATTTGCAGTATAATCTTTTGTGTGTTTTTATTGGCTTCACAGTTTTCAGGCATGTGTGGTAATAGATTTTTCCCTTTAAGAAACAGAGATTACCAGGAAAGATTTTTTTCTTATCGATGCATTGTATTTTCCCCTCAGACTACTTGAGCAAGCCTAGAGCACCATTTGTATCTGCCATTGGAAGCCATAGTGTCACATTAGGGTGGAAGCCAGCTAATATCTCGGGGGTGAAATATATTATCCAGTGGAAGTTCAATCAGCTACCTGGAGACTGGAGGTACACAGAGGTAAAGAAGGACATTTCCTCTTACTTTTTAAAGAAATAGGCTCTTCTTTGCCCTTAGTAAATTTTTTTTGTTCGTAAATAGCGTAGTAAGTGAGTATCGTAAGTAGCGTAGGGAGGCTGAGAAGTGGTCAATTATTCCACATTTCCTTCAATATAGGAACTAGCAGGTTCAAAACTAACAAATGAAGGTATTTCCTCACAGAATGTGTAGTTAAAATGTTCAGCTGCTTCCTCATATAAGTGAATGGTAAATTACTAAATTTAAACTGCTTAATAATAGAATTGCTAAAATTACTAAATAGAGCTTGGAAAGTGACTGGAAAAATTAGTGGAAGAAAAAATCAAGTTCCATTAAATGCAAACATTCCCATTGTTCCATGCTGAGCCCTGCTTTTGAAATGTCAAAACTGAGAGTATTCAAGAGAATACGGCTGTTGGCTCTTTATTTTTTTTTTTTTAATGCCTTTCTCTAGGGAAAATTTTTTGGTTCTTGTCAAAGCACAATACTTGGCTAGAAAGACCTTTGTTCTGACTCAGTACAGGTATTCTCATATTATGTTCTTTTGCGTCAACCGTGCATTTGTTATCTTGCCATCATCTCTATTGGACCAATTTACAGAACATGACAAGTTGCTGCTGCAAATCAAAGGTAAAGATAATTTGCTACGCAGGAAGTTCTGAATGAATCATTGATGAAATAATAGGGAACAATTGCTGCAGACAATAAATATTTCAGTGTAACTAGGAGCCTTTGGATCTTGTAACTGTAGTCTATGTATCAACAGTTTAAAATACACTGCTCATAATAAGTTATTATTTTGGCTTTTTAAAAAACTTTCTTTTTAAGATTTGCTATTGTATTGCATCCATCCTTCCATCCATCTGCTCATTGTTTAGATTTGGTCACATGTTCTGAAGAAAAGAGATGAGAAAAAGTTCTGAAAAGATGAAAAATCAAAGCCTATGCTGAAAATAACTCAGAATTTCCTATTTAAACTTAGGGTGCTGCAATTTTTTATCCTGAAACATATATGTTGTTGTATGAAACTTCTTTTCCCCTGATAGGATCTTACATAGTAGCTGTAGATGGAGGAAGGAAAAAAACCCCAGTTGTGTCTGTGCATTAATCTAGGTAGTATCTGAAACTTCATATACAGTCAAAGACCTTCAAGCCTTCACCGAATACGTGTTTCGAGTAGTTTGGATCATTACATCTCAGCTGCAGCTTCATTCTCCATCCAGTTCCAGTTACCGGACACGTGCTTTTGGAGGTAATGAATTGTGCTATTAATTGCATCTTTCATGACTTTAAGAGAAATATTTAGGTTTCATTGTTGTTTCATTTACAGAAAACATTGATGTCTAATCTTCAGCATGATGTGTATGTTGTCTATTGGGTGGCTGGAGAAGACCAAACTAAAATGCCACAGGTTTTTTTTGTTTGAAGTAGAAGTTTTAGGGCTCCTTCCTGCTTTTGGTTTTAAAAGCAAGCACAGAAAATAACATGGTCAAAATTGTGAAGGCATACTGGATACTTCTGTGTATACATGCTAATCATGCATGCTAATTTTTGACAGAAACACACACTTGTTTCCCTGAACATTAAAAAAGTTAACTGTCGCTGAAATTTTATGCTGTCCCTAATAATGTTTATTGGTGTATAAAAGAATTAAGAGGTGCAAAACCTAAAAAAATGTACTTAAAAAAGGTAAAACCATTAACATCTTAAATGTTATACTGGAGCCAGATATTTCTTTCTCTTGCAGCTCCTGCAACAGCTCCTGTCATTAAAGACATTCAGAGTTCAAGTCCAAACACTGTTGAAGTTAGCTGGTCTCCACCACTTTTCCCCAATGGATTGATTATTGGATATAACTTGATCCTGACCAGTACAAATCATGAATTGCTGAGAGCCTCAAGAGGGCATAGCTTTCAGTTCTACTCCACCTTTCCAAACACTACTTACAGGTACAAAAATAAAAGTTAACCAACATGGACAAGTGTGCTGGCACACTTCTTGCCCAGATAGCACAAAGTATGCCTTAATACCACTTCTGCACAATTACGCTATTTACTTATATTCTTGCCAAAAGCAAGCGTGCCTTGCTTGAGATAACAGAGTTATCCCAGGTAAGTTAGCTGCTTATGTTGGAAGGATGGAAAGGCAACTTGATACACAGTCAAGAGGCTGCATTTTCTTAACTGCTGTTTTTAATTTTTTTTTTAAGCTATGTGACACATTTTTAGTATATTCAGGGAATGATACCGCAGTCTTCTCCAGTCCTTTAAGATTCTGGAAAAATTCCTTCATTTTATTAAACACAAAACCCTGCGTTCTGATTGCACTGGTAAATACAGATCTTCCTTTGAAATGAAATTGAGTTGCTCTTCTGAGTCTGAAAACTTATTTTGAATTTAAATTTAGAATATTCTGTTCTTGTTCCACCTTCAGACAATTCAGATTTTGGTTGGGTTTGATTTTGTTATAAAATACCCAGAGCATTATATTTAAATCAGTGTTTTCTGACAGTCAAGCACTTCTGTAGCAGCTTCCTGACTTGGTAAAATGTTTCTCAGGTGATCTTTCAAAAGAACCTTACAAATCAAAACCTATCTTTTTGGTTTACCATAGGTTCAGTATTGTGGCAGTTAATGAGGTTGGTGCTGGACCCCCTGCTGAAGCCAACATCACAACCCCAGCATCCAAAGGTACAAGAGTCCTTATCACTGTCTGTTCATAGGGACAAACTTATGTTCATTGGGCTGTCGTGTACCTGAGAGAAAAAGACTAATATTTAGACTGAAAACAGTGTATGTCAAGGAGTCAATAGCATTTCAGAGAGAGTCCTGTTCTTTAGCTGTAGGCATTATTAGGCTACACACCATGGTAATAACCTGTAAAGCTGGTAGGCCCAAACAGATTTGGCCTGAGTTGTATTACAGATTGAAAACACCTCTGAGGTGGCGACTGAAAACACATGATTCTGTTTTCTAGATGGGATTTTAACAGCTGACAAACAAATGCATTTCTTCTAATAATATTAAATAATTCACATGAAACTCCTTTGTGAAAAATTCTCAGTTATCTCAAGCCAAATATGTGAGATCATATCAATTTTTGTTGCACTTTCATGAAGGTATTTACTATATTAATTAATATTGAAAGTAATGAGTATGTCTCACTCAAAAATTGCAGAAGCATTAATTAATTACTAGAGAAAGATAGACATTGATGTAGAGCACAAATAAGAATGAAATCAATGTCACCAAAAGGTTCCTTTAGAAGAGAAAACAAGTCACTCCCTTCCTCATGAGGAAATTCAGGTGTCAAACATCTGGAAATGCTTCAACTCTATGAAAACACTTCAAGACTCTCTGAATCTCCTGTCTTCTGCTATTCGTTAGAGAAATTGAACTTCTCTAGTGCTTTTTAAAATACGACTTGGGAGCTCCATGGAGGTTTGCTCTAAGGTTGGCTGACCCTGAGCCATAAACATTTGTGACATTTGTGAGAGGTCCAGACCATGTTATTATGTCAGTACAATTACCAAGCAATTAATTTAAGGTAGAAAACAAACAAACAACACTTCCCCCTCCCCCCCCCAAAAAAAGAAAACAAACAACCCTTTAGGGGTCTGGGGAACCACCCCACCTTTCCTTATTAGTCATCACAAAATTTCAGTTGTTTCCCACTGAATTGCACAGGCATGTGCTTTCTCTCTGTGCTAACATGGTCAGAAGCCACCCTTCCTCATGTATCATATTTAGAAATGGTGTTACTGCATCAGGTACTGAGCCATGTAGACCTGAGCCCTGAGAAGAGTGCGGGAAAGAATTTTATTGCTGGTGTAGACTGCAAGAAATGTTACTTGAAAAGAGATAAAGATGCGATATTGGCCTCTTGTACTCCGCTCTGGAAGCATCATTATCAAAATTACAGTGTGTGCATCATATGAGAAATACCTGCAGCTTAATCTGTGCAAACTACCTGGGAATAAGTTAGGAGAGTATTTTTTCACAGTTTTTTGATACTTATGTGAGAAAGTGATATCTGATAGCAGGCAAATGTTTAAACTGGAGGAGAAAAAAAAACAACTTAGGATTGTTTGGCAATGGAAATCAGCCAAATTCATACTTGAAATAATACACCACTTTTTAAAATGAAGATAACTAACTTGTGAATCAATTTAGCAAGGGGTGTGGTAGATTTTCAAGGATCTGAGATTCACAAGTGAGGCAAGCTGTCTTTCCCAGAGTTATGCATAGCCCAGACAAAAGGTATGGATTTACTGCAAAGGTTTTGATATGAGTTCTTTGGGCCTTTATAAGCATGAAGTCAGTTTATGTTACCACATCTCTCCTTGACTTTACCTTCTGTGACTTTATTAGAAAAAAAATTTATCAAGTTTATCAACTTTGAAGCTGATCATATTCTCCCATTGCCATCTTTATCTGTGAAAGCTACTTGTTTCTTGAATAAATCACTGGTGAGCAGGATGAAACATTTGGAATAAACATACTTGCCTTGCTCTGCCCCAGCTCTATGGGATAATATTCGAGTTCGACTGGGGTTTTCAAAGAGGCCCAGAGGGGTTAAATATCCCTCTTCTGCTGGATCCTCGAGTCACATGGATGTCTTAGCACCTTCATTCCTTAGGAGTCAGCAGGGCTTCATTTGCTCCAGGTTACTTTCCCTCACTAGGAACTCAGTATTGTTGCAGGAAATGATGGTGTGAAATTAATCTGGTATGTTTTCATCCTGTGTGAGGAGACAGAAGGCAGTGTGTAATAACTCCATACACTTTCAACACTCAAAGAGTTTAGGTTTTAGTCTGTCATTCCAGTATGAGAATATATTCATACATGTACATATGTGTGTATGTGTATATGCATGTCTGTTACTGATGTATCTGAGCTAACAACATTATTCTCTGTGCTGCTGTCATCTAAATTCTGAATTTCATTGTTTTCTAGTTAAGGAAAAAGAAACATGGCTCTTCCTATCCAGAAAAGAGTCTTTAAGGAAGAGATACATAGAAGATTTTCTTGCAGCTGCTCAGTGCCTGCCAGAAGATATTATACACCACCACATTACAGGTAAAATCAGATTGGGCTCTCTCCTTTTCTATCAAGTATGACTAAGATCTCTGTGTTCACCAAGGCCAGAATGCAACTCACAAAGCCTGAGACTGTATCTAGCCTCCTTCTACAGGCAATCAGGAAAAACAGGAACTTTCAGGATATGATTTGACCTATTTGAAGTGAGAGGCATTGGGAAGAGTTGCAACTTTTTCTTCACTGTATTTAGGCAGCTGCTTCAGAGGTAGACTTTTACATTGTAGGTTTCTAAATTGAGGTAACGTGAAACAAAGTCTCCCTATGATTAATGTCTATATTTTCTGAACATGAATACGGGGAAGTGAAGTGGTTCAAAATTCATAATAAAATAATACCAAATGCTAAAAGATACTGTCTGAAGAGTATGCTGGTGTGTTAGCATACTAATGAGGGATTTAATAGCTGAAGTCACCAGACAACCTTGTTATCTCAAATTACTCATAATACCAATGTTTCTTATCTAAACTGCTCCTTGATGACAGTGTGGAAATCCAAGTTTATCTACCAAATTTCACAGAGCCGAAGACTCCAGAGAAAGAATGTTACCCCTGACTAAATACCCTTTGACAGTGCAGGGGTGGCACAGGTTATGTCAAGCTTGAATTTTGGAATGAATTTTGTGAGGAGGTGCCAATTGCATCTGTTTGCCCTGTGGAGGTGCACTCAGTGTCGGTTTGCATATTATATATCCGCTCTTTGTCTGATTGCCTTTCTGAAGGGCAATTCTCTATGATAATGTCACTTACACAGCAAATGAAAAAGTTTCCTTATTGCCTTAAAGAAAAATAGAAATGGATGAGAAAAATCAGTTAATTTTCTCCCATGATGATGGGTTGCAGATTGAAAAATACATATTTTTAAGGCAAGTAGAAAAACTAACTGAAAAACTGAAATTTATTTCTCATATTATCTGTGTGCACATATCTTTCTATTTCTAGGAATTTCTGTGAATATTCATCAGCAAGTTGTCTATTTTTCTGAAGGGAATTCCATCTGGGTGAAAGGAGTTGCAAATATGGCTGATGTGTCTGACCTAGTGCTCTTTTATGCTGGCTGGGGGAATATTACATCCATCTCAGTAGACTGGCTTTACCATAGAATGTACTTTGTCATGAATGAAAAGGTAATACTCTAGGGCTTAATTAATTTCTTACTTAATTTGAACCATTACTATGAATCATTTTGCATGAGAAAATATGATTTCTATATAGATATGTATGCACAAAATGTAATTGTAGAAATATGTTTTTAACTTTAATAATATTCACATAATTCATAATTTAAAAATTAAGAAGGGCTTGACTATCAGGTCATATTTAAACACTCTACATGGAAGTCTGGCTCCTTGACTTATTTTTCTCCTCAGGACATAACAGTTTTAGTTTTAACTGCTTTGCTTTTGAGGCTGACTTCACCTGGTATAAGTACTTTGTTTCTCCACTTGGTTCTCCATCTAGTCTGTTTGGTTCCTACTCTGCCTCAGGAAGGTGATCAGATAACTAGTTAGTGATTATAATGACCTTCATAATTTACAAAAGATGTTTAAGAGGGAAAGTATTTCATACAATGATGAGAGCTTAGGTTACAACTGCTACCATTTGAAATAAAAATGGAGATGATAACCCTGCACTTGATTTCCTACTCATAAAACATCAATTACACTAATGGTAAGACCTTGCATGTACTTATGTAGTCCTCTAATGTACAAAGGACTAGAAACTTGCCCTAAATGGTTAGTGGAGCAATTTGATTATTTTTTTTAAATCCTCTTGCCATGTCTGATTTTTCACTTACTGCTCCAGGAACAGGGAAAAGGAAAAGCAGTAGTGATAAAAGGATACAAGTGAGCTGTAGATGAACAGACTGATGACAGAGATTTCTGAATCCCAAGGTATTGCTTCCAGGATCAGAAAAGCACTTCCCCTCCTTGCCAGATCATTTTCCAAGTACAATTTGTCTATACCCTCCAAACTAGGCTTTTCCCTCCAACTTAGAGGTAGGAAGAGAAGATGACTGACAGACAGCTCTCTCTCAGAGTAAATTGTCATGGCTGCATTTGTACTTGTGTACAAGTATTAAATCTGGCTGACTGACAACTCGGGAACCCAGAAGGACCTAGGACTGTGAGAGAGGTGTTTCACTGCCTGGTTCCCCTGAAGGAATCTCGGGTTAGCTTGTTTGCTCATTAGCAAACACCCTAGGAATGCATCACCAGTTTTTCTTCTCATTTGCCAGATACATGTCTGCCATTTAGAGAACTGCACACTAGCTGAAGACATCACTCCTCTTTATGTGACATCCCCTAGAAAGGTTATAGCTGATCCCTATAATGGGTAAGTATCCTCCTCTGAGCACTTGATGTCAAAGGTGCTATAAAGATCCTCTCTAAACTTCTCCACTTCATTAGTCATCTAGGTTCCTGTTTCAAGCAGAAGTGCAATTGTTAACAAACAGCAAACTACAAAACCAATTGAAACAAGAGAGGTGCCATGCAGTGTTGTTTTCTGCATTTTCTTTCTGATGGTGTTAGCAGAAGAGGGAAAGCATTTCCAGTATGGAAAATTTGGTTTCAGAAATGTCATGCTTTTACAAATATGAACCTCTATGCATTTTAAATGTTCATGCTTAGCACTTGAAGTATTATGGAACAATATTCTCCAATAATCTGCTACCAAAGAAAGTTAAAATTTATGTGCTTACTTCTTGCAGTATGTATATATATTAATAGTGCCTAAAGCACTTTCCTATGGTGTATGAAGACAGGCACATCTCTGAGCTGTTAAAATATTTGTGGGTCACTTACAGAGTCCTTGCACTATAGTTATTTGAGTTTATTTTGCTCCATGACCAGTTATATTTTCTGTCTCCTGGAGCATGGCATATACAGAGCAAACCTTCCACTCTTTCCTGGCACTGCCTCCACAGCTTCACCAGTAGTGAGATCCAGTGCTCTGAGATTCTTCATGATCAACTTCCAATCTAAGAGACTCATTTTCTTCAACAAAACAGAACAGGCCTTTGTGTCAGGTTTTCTTGATGGTTCAGAATTTCACATGCTGCGATCACAAGTGCCATTTAATGATGTGGAGAGCTTTGTTTGTGAGGATGACACGTTTACAGTCACAGATGGCTCGGCAGTTTTCCATGAGGAGATCTCTCCAGTGGGAAGTTCTAGTTTCAATGAGTATATTGTGGATTGCAATTTGGCATATCCAGAATATGCCAATGGCTTTGGCAATTTAATTTTCTATGGAGCATCAACTCAGCCTTTTCCTTTACCTTCTACTCCTCATCTTGTCATGGCACTATTTGGGTTGGACCAAGCTGTGGTCAGCTGGAGCCCACCTGAACACACTATTGGAACCAGTAAGTTCAGTTGCTTCTCCCTGAAAGTCCATTCCTTTTCTTCCTAGAGGAGTAACTTTCTGGTTTCCCTTTTCTTGATTTGGGCTTTAGTGACTTCAATAGCATATCCTGATAGAACTTGTGGAATTGCCTTAGTTTGAAAATTATAAACCATAATTTGCTGGTAAAATAGTTAAATTGTCTGTCTAATTTAATACAAGTTTATATTGGTAACTCATTTGTTCCCTGCAAGGATTTTAAGCAAGGCTTCATACTAAACTATGGTATGGAGCAGCAGCAATGCTGGTTGCTGATATCACACAGAAAATGCATGCCAGAGATGTAATTTTGATCAGTGACTGTGCTATGGTTTCTATCCTTTGTGCATGAGACTTTGAAATGCAGAAAATTACCTGGTTGGAGAAAATTTTGATTCTTCCAACTGCCTCTTTCATAGGGGATGGAACCATTACTCTTGGTTGGTCCCAGACATGACAAATGTAAATTTTCAATGTATCCCTTTCCTAATTCCACTGATACTTGCATTTTTGAAAGGAGTCTCCAATATATAGTTTTCTAAAAGAATGTGTATCATCTGTTGCAACCATCTACTCTGTAATAACATGATTATTTGCTTCTCATAGGTTTATCTGCTTGGCAGGAATGGTCCTATGATGTAAAAGTGTCATCTCAGCACCCATTTGAGAAGGAATGGGTTGTCTCAAATATTAGTAACACGAGGCTTACAGTGAAGGATCTGTCCAGCTTCACAGTGTATGAAGTGTCAGTTAGAGCTGTGTCTCCTGCTGGTGCAGGACCATGGTCAGAATCATTTAGAGGCACAACTTTAGAAGAAGGTGAGAATTGCATTGTCACATAGGAAAAATGAAGAATGAGTTCTGTATACAGATTTCCACTGGTGAGGACCAGACGTTGGGCAAAGAGTGCAAAAGAAGGGACACAAAAAAGTTGATCTTAGAAACACTAAAGAATAAGTGAAGGATGAGTAAATTTGCTTGTAGTTAAAGTAGTGAGATTCTTAAACTAGTATAAAGGTATTAAATATTATGCATTTATTATTGTTACTTATCTAAATTTTTCTAATGCAAATATGCTATCAAACACATTATGTGGTACATTATCAAACAAACAGTATGAGAGTTGTTATTCCATTCCTGTGCTCTGTAAAGAACTTTCTATGATGAAGTGGTTTGCCCACTTGGGGGTTAATGACAGTTCATGAAAAAGTGCATCTCACTAAATGCTGAAAGTCCTCGGTTTGAGCATAGATAATGAAGGGAAATGGATGTGTGTGAAATGTCTGAAATCTGTAGGTTTTTGAAATGTTGTTTGAAACCTAGTTCACCCATGATGACCTATGTCTGAGAGGAAAACAGCTTTAAGCTTAAGGTGCTGAACTGGCTCTTGATATTAGGGATGATTTTTGCCTGACTTTGGCAAGGCCAGGTCCAAATGCACAGTGGTTTTAAGCATCTAATAGGATTCCAAATTGCCTTATTGTTCTGGATCTGAACCTGCCCTTAATCTCTGAGTTTCTCAAATTATGATGTTTTCATGCATTTCTTCTTCGTCCATTATTCCTTAGAACAGGGGTGGTTTTAAGGGTACTTTTGTAATTTTCCAGAAACAAGAATCCTTGCTACTGAAATACAAATATTATACATACATTGCCTGCGAGTGTGCACAACTGCAGTTTTCTTTCTTTATCAGCGGAAGAAGATCCGTATATGTTGGCAGTGGGGCCTGAAGGTCTCTGGAAGCAGGGTTTGGATAGCTATGGGCCAGGAGAACTCCTCTATCCTCATATAAGAAATGTTTCAGGTAAATATTACACAAGTTGCATGCTGCTGCTACAGACTTATTGGCATTTATTAGCTCTCCATAAATTTCATCAACAGAACTGATAGACAAGAGCTGTCATTGCATCAGTCTAAACTTGAATGTAGTACAGTGCAGTGCAGTGCAGCAGCTTCACTCAGCCAAGCCTTTGTGTTCATCCTCTTTCTTCTATTTTATGAGTCAAATGAATCCTTAGTGAAACCCTACTGACATCACCACAGTTACAGCAGAGCTAAAATCAACTCTCTGAACGAAATAGTTCTGTCTCCAGCATTCCAATATATATTTGTCATACATTTATAGTCATCAGGACTATATATGTATTGTATGTGTACATAGTATTCCTATATAAAAGGACCTATCTTCATGTTAGCTGAGCCTAACCATGCATTTTTATTGATTTTTAAAGAGCTGAAATGTCTGGCTACTTTTTATTGTTAAAAAATATGCAGGTTTTATTTACATGCTTGTGAAATGCTTAATAACTTCCTTTCTTTCTTCCAGACCTCGATTGGTATAATAACACTCTTTATTGGATTAACTCCTTGGGGAAAGTTCAGACCTGGTCATTGAACAAAAGAAAGGGTACTACTGAGAATTCTTATGTATCTGACGTCAGAAATGCAAGAATGTTGGCATTTGATTGGTTGGGTCAATGCTTGTATTGGGCTGGCAAAGCAAATACGGTAGGTATGGTTGCACTTTTTAAAAGCAAAAAACATCCTTAAGTCAACAGCAAAGACTGCAATGCACTACTTAGGAAGATAATCCCTACTTCTTGCAACCTGAGATGCATTTGGACCTTTGCTCTGATGGCATAGAACAAGGAGGCCTTTCTTTCCTTATGTGGTTTTCCAGAGTTACATAAAAGTTTGAGGTAAAATGTTCACTAATATTCACTAACGCAGAATACTGAATTCACCAGGTGAAAACCAGACAAATCAAACATGTTATCAACAGTTTGGTTGGATTCAGCATTGTAAAAATAAGAGATGATAGTGAAAATGGAGGCTGTATTTTGGCTTTTTGTTAAGAAGGTCTCAGTTAAGAAGTAGATGGACTTTATTTTAATCAAATTTGACACTATTTGTTTACACAGAGATTTTCAAGATTGACCTCTATATGGTGATATTTTGCAGATCACTGCAGTTAAAAAGTAATTACAAATGCACTTTGTACACTCTCCTATCAGGAACACTGACATGTGAATTATTTAAAAGATATCTGACTCCAAAATTGTAGTGCTAATTTATGCAGTGCTGTCAAATTATGCCTTTCATTTCTTGTAAGTGCAAAGTCAGAAGCTGTTTTAAAAACTGGAGCTAGGAGGCCAGATTTCACACTGCCTTGCACCCTCATTTACACTTGTGAATAGTGAATCTGAAGTGGGTGAGAAACTCTGTCAGACAGAAGGCTGCCAAAACTGGAAAAACGAAAGGGAAAAGCTATTTCAGCCTTCTTCTTTTGTTACTTTCTGGCAAAAAATAACTAATAATTTTGAGCAATTTTCCATCCCTAAACTTTGAATGTAAAAGGTTTAGTCTTTGATAGCCTAAGGCTTGCATGGGCTTCTGATAAATGGCTGTGAAAAGTCACTGGTGTATACTTAGCTGGTCATGGCTGATGATTTAGGTGTGATGCTAAAAGCAATTCTTTTGTCCCTAGATTTACAGAAAATCACTGTGGGGGGGCCATATGGATGCTGTCGCTCATGTTGTGTTCCCAGTGAAGGATCTAGTAGTGGATTCAGTAAATGGCTATTTGTACTGGGCCACAATGTATTCAGTGGAGAGCACAAGACTGAATGGAGAGGAGTATCTGATGTTACAAGAGCACCTACAGTTTTCTGGTAAACAGGTGACTGAGTTGTTTTTTTTTTCCTTTTTGGAGTGATGGAGTGGTGGGATGGTGTATGTTTTAGTATTTAGATCTCTTGAATATAATCAGTGTTCATGGTGGTCAAAACTGACCTGAAGAATACCATGTCTTACTTGCAATATTTTTATGTCATTCTGAGAACAGGGTAAGAATTAAGTGGTGTAATAGCTGTACCAAGACCTTGGTTCATAATTCTGAAGGCAGACACTTGCAACAAAATGTGACATTAGAGGTTGTAATGCTGCCCCTTCCCATATGTGAAAGGTACTTTTCCCCAAACGATTTAAGTCTAGTGGTCACTTCTGTCTTTCACATCAAAATAAGCAGACAGATCTCCATAGCATCCTGCCTATTTTGTGATGTTCTCCAGCTTGGCTGTCCCGACAGGGCCAGTTTTGGTTCTGGATACTTGCCAGGGACACCAGATTTGCACTTCAGGCTGCAGAGGTGCTGCTGCAGAGACAGGCTTTGCCTGTGGTGATGAGAGAAGAGGGATGGCAGCTGGTGCCATACTTATGCTCAGCACAGCTGGCCCCTGCTGAGGCCTGGCACAGCTTGTTGCTGCTTCTGCCACAGGGCTGATGAGGGTGCCACTGAAAACCTCCATCCTGCCTCATTCTGTTCCTCCTGTGGTGCCAGGAACAGCAAGTCCCATACTTTGAGGATTATCAAGGGTCTCCTCCCTCAGCTCATCCATTCCATTCCCCATCTTTATCCTTTGCCCAAGACAGACACAGGCCTGGCCCCAGCTTGGCCCCTCTTTCATTGCTCTAGGCTCGTGGGGAGTTCCAGAGGGCTGCGAAGAGCAGAGCAGTTCCTCAGGGAGAAGGAGAGGGGGCTTCTTGCAAGAATGAGTAGAGGCATTGGGCATTATAGGGTGAAAAAAGGGATGGGGGATAATTGTTTTAGCTGTATGAGAGTGGAATACTCCTGCATGCAGGAGTAGGCTGGTAGAGAGCAAATAGAGATGCCATTCTCACCTATGGCTCACCAAAGACCCTCCAGTATGCAGGAGCTCCCCTTCCCTACCTGGAGACACTTTGATGTGCTCTGAGGCCTGCACAGACAACCTCTGTATCTCTGATGACTGCTTCCATACCTCTCTTCTCTATTCACCTCTCTCTGAATTCCTTTCGAGTGTCTTAAAACCTTGGTTCACTGATGGCTCCTTGCCGTGGGTAGAAGTGGAACACTTAGACAAAATTTATTAAAGAAGCCCTGCCATTGAGTCAGGAGGTGCAGACAGGACTCCCTTGCTTTCTAAACTCCATCTCAGAGAGGAGCCTAGGTGCAGCTGAATCCAATCTTAGCCTCGGGTTATGTAAATGGTTTGGATTTAAGGAATTACAGAGGTGTTATTGAATCAACTTTTGCCCCACAGGTTTTAATAATTAGCAAAATGAGAATATTTATATAAAATGAATAATTTATTATGATAAATGAACAGACAAATATCTTAATCAGGATTATTTACTACACAATATGAAAAGCTAGGAATCTACTAGTAGGGTATAATATAACAAAGTAACACAGTATGAGATAGTGCCCTATATTGAAGCAAGTATTAAATCTAGCAAAAAGGAAATCATTATTAAGTCGAGATTTGATGTAACTCACCCATACCAATGCTCATGGGGAGGTCTCTTTCACTCAGTCTCAAGGAGTATCCTTGGAGGATGTCCCCAGCCAAGGAAGGAATCTTCACACATATACCCAAGAAGGGTTCTGTCAGAAGAACCTGACTGTATGAAAGGAGACCGGACTTTTACAGTATAAAGTGATTGACTGGTAGTCACAGATCTATAAACTGGCAGACCAGCTTATCTGTCAAATCCTGATTCAAAAGCAAGATGTATATTTGAAGTCTGGTGAACCAGGTTGGTTTTAGCATAATTTAACACCAAGACAGCATCCTGGCACCAGCAGTTGAGCTTGCTCAATAGCATGCATGGTGGCTTCCATGGGATGCATTCCCTGATTGGATTTTAGATTTATCAGGGTGGGCTTATCCTACCACACTCCTCATAGATCATTGTTGTCTTCTCCAAATCAATCCTGCCTGTGCCACCACGTGGGATTTGTCCTCATTCTTGGTAGGTGGGATTAAGTGTTGCATATGCAATGAAGGAACTCTGAGACTGAATATTCACCTCATGAAAAGATCTGCCAGTGTCTTAGCAGCTGCACATGTGTCCTTCTCTCTCTCCCTCCCTCCCTCCCTCCCTCCCCTCCTTATGTAGCTGGGATAGAAGTGATGGATGACCCAATTCCTTGGCAAGTGAGTCCCTTACTCTCTTAGCAGGGACTCAAGAACTTTGGGAATCAATGTGATTGGGACTGCAGATCCAGCGTACTTTTGAACCTTTTCCAGGCTGTGTCCTGAGCAGGTCAAGCTGAGGGACCGTTCCATCTACTGCACTGCTTTTACTCTGCGGAGTCTCTCTCGAAGGAGAGCTGAATGGTCCTCAGCTCAAACCACAGCCTGTGTGGGCTTGTACCCTCTGTCCTGAGTGCTGGAGTGAGGCTTAGTTTTACTGTCGCAGAAATGATCAGCACAGATGTATTATTTGCTGCAGCAACTTTCTATAAAACAGAGCTCTTGATAAAGAAACCTTTGTTTTTATTCCATCTGTCATACAATTTGTGTTCCCATCTTACTTGAAGCCAGGTTTTCTATTAAAGACACATTACAATTTTAGAGATCTTGGTTACCTTTGTATAATTCCCTAGAACATTTCAATTTCCTTTCCCAAATGAAAACAAGATGGTATTTCTCTGATTATTAAAAAAAAAAAAAAAAAGAAAAGACGGGCCTGGTTTAGTTCATGAAAGGGAATTAATATTCAGAAAGAACAGCTAATCTTGTGAGTCTGTTACATTCATGAGGGCTTGGGAAGAAGGAAAGCTTGTTCTGGTGTGGCACCTACTCGTAAACCTGAATACAGAAGAAACGGAAAACTTTTGTACGTGAGAGAAATGTCTGTGCTGCAAAGAGTCAAATGTATCTTCCAGTATTAGCCTCCCACCTCCTTGTGGAAGCTGGCTGTTGTAGACTGTCTTCATGGGAAAATAGATGCTGTCCAATGGCACACTTAGACTTATTACATATCTTCCAGATGATCTGTCTCAAAGGACCAAAAATTTGCAGTTTATTCTAAGTGGCAAGCAGCAGCCTTCTTGCCCTTCCCTTTTGTTTCACTACCTGCTCCTCTGAATTGCCTCATGCTAACCTCAAATTTCTTGTTCCTCTTTTCAAGAACCTTGGCAGCAATAAGACTGCTTGTCTGCTCCTGTCATTTTTTTTTTCTGCACCTTTCTCTGTGTTGGTGATATCAGCCTTCAACCATCCACTTATTCACACCTCCTACAAACAGGCGTCTCCTCTTCTGCTTCTCTGCTGCCCTAATCTATGCACTGACTTCCTGAACTCAACCTCCTGCTGTGATGTATATAGGAAAAAAGCCAACTAAAATGCCTAGATTGAGAAGTGACCAGTTAAAGCTGACAGGTGTTTGTTCATTAAAATAAACCCATCAGAAAAAAAAAAAAGGCATCACAGCATTCTTTTATGGTGGAATTATTGAGTTGCTCATTATTGTCTCAATGTAAAGATGCAAATATGTGTTTGCAAAAATACTAATATGTATCTTCCTTGCACAATGAAGTTCTTTATCCTGGAAAGAACATGTCTTACCTCAGTATTAAAACAGATTTAATAGTTAATTGCTGTTATTCAACAGTTAAAAGCATGTTCTCCACATAACTGGTTCTTACTGGTATTTACCATCTGCTTTTCTAATAAGTAGTTCCTGTTCAGCTGGTCAATACGGGATCTTCAGCAGTTTGCAGCTGTATCTCCTTTTAACTTGACTGCTGGGAATAGGAATGGAAGAGACTGCTATGAAAACGACAGGTTTCCCAAACCAATATGAAGGCAGAGCCTTGAAAGTCTAATTTCTTTGGCAGAAACTAGATCCTTTTATGACAATTATTTTATTTTTAAATCAGTTTGTTAGCTTAACTCGTGTGTATTGGCATAGCTTGATTGATTTTGGCAGAGTTATTGTGACTTATGCCAATATAGGACCTGGCATAGAATTTCCAAAGCACTTAGTAAGTAATTTATGCTGTACAATGGTTGGGACAAAAGTCATTTATTGGGGAGCAGCAAAGTGTGCTATATGGAAAGGGGCCAGGACCCTCAAGGTGCTGTTTCTTAATATTTCTAATCAAAGGGTATTTCGAATAGCTAAATTTATACTGCATCTTATGATGTTGAGTTACATTGCATCATCACAACTGCATAACATGTCCAGAGACAAATATCCCCGATGAACTGGAAGAAGTGTTTCTGTTTTTAAAGCATAACAGAAGGGAGATGTGAAATTTCTGCCTAACTCCTGAAGATGAATAGTACAATTATTTATTTGCCTCTTATTAATGGTGATACCAGGATTAGAAGAAAGAAAATGGACACATCTATGGGAAAATGTAATAGCTGCAGAAAAAAATGGGACAAGGACAAATAGCCCAAATGTTTAAAAAAACAAGATAAATTCAGAAAGATGTCATTTGGTGTTGAGCACAGGAGGGAGAATAGGTAAATAGGATAAAATATAGCATGGTTGACTAAATATACACCCAGGCACATACATGCTGTGAGATATTTTTAACAAAACAACCTACAGGAGCAATCATTCAAACCTTGATTTTCTGACATACAATGTCAACGAAAATATGTCAAGAAAGTGATTACATAAGGAGCAACAGACAACTAAGTGATATAGCATTTGCTTTCCTGTCATCGTCTTCTGCAGTTTATTAATGAAGAGTTAGGGGAAAAAAGGCTGTTCCACTTACATCCATAATGGAAATTTAAGCTTATAAAAGAAGAACTACAACTAGCATTTGGGTGAAAAGTTTGAGAGCTGCTGGAAAACATGTTCAGAGAGGCTCCTAACATTTTGTAAGCTGTGCTAATGATATAACATAGACTAAACTTGATAACATTTAGCAGACTAACTTGTGGAAGCAAATGCTTTTTTATTTGCAGAACAGATTAGTAGATGTCTGATTTCTATTACTGTTGCATATGGTATTGAATCTGTTGTTTACTGCAAAAGCAAGAAAGCTTTATTTTGAGTATTAGATCCTATTAAAAATAAACAAAAAAATCTTATGCCTCAAATAAAGATAAAACATTGAAGTAATGAACAGGAAAATTTTTTAATTTTCTGTACAACCCCTCTTTTTTAATAATGGATTATTTAATAAAATGTAAATATTCTCATTTCCTGCTTAATCCTATAAATCAATTGCCATAATAAACAAATTGCCATAAGTAATGCAACATATTATATATTCTATGTATAAATTATGTTCTATGTATAAATTATATTCTATGTATAAAATCAAAGCCAGAAAACAAGGATAAAAGATCTGAAACACTTCTTTTAGAAGGTGATTCTGACTTTCAGACTGGATATCAACCACCTGTTTCAGACAAAGATAGTTAAAATACTGGAGTATTCTAGAGATTTTGATAGGTAGTTCCATTAATCACTTGATACTTTACAGCCATCCTATCTGAAGTACTCAGACACTTCAGGGATGAACAGTGTGACAGATGTTAATAAAATGCTATCTAGAAAATAACCAGCTGCTATAAATAGGTATCCAGCAAGGACCTGATTGTTTTCTAGAACTGCCTCTTTTTGTGTTAGAATAAGCATTCATGGTAGTGATTTTTGCCAATAAAGACCTGCAGGATGTTGTCTAGTCAACAGTTATGCCAAAGGGCTTTTACCTCAGAAGTGAAGATGTGATCAAATTGCCATTTGGACTGGTGGTTTTTTTTTTTTTTAGGTGGTTGGTTTAACTTTGGATCTCACCCTTGGTTTTCTTTACTGGCTTGTGCAAGAAAGTCTATCGCTAAACCTGTACCGAGCTTCTCTTTGCAAAGAAGGGTAAGTAAATGTATAGCAGAGTTAAGAAAGTCTGTATTTTCTAGTTTTTATGATACCCTCTGAGGAAAAAAAAAATGTTCTCCACTGCTGGAAACACTATTTACTAATTTAACAATAAACAAAAAGAAGAGCTAATGATCACAGCTAGATGATGGCAAACTACGTGTTGACATGCTTGGTATCACACTTTTAAGGTGGGAGAAACATAGTAACCATGATGAGCTCATGCTCATCAATGTTTAGACTTAGCTTTAGGAAATAATCACCATTTACTGTCTATTTTATCTTGGCATTTACAACATCTGACAGTTTCCAAGTGCCTAGAGCTTTGTAACTTGTTCATCTTGCATGAAGCTCAGGACTCAAACTGACACCACCTTCTCATCTGAGCAATCAGTACTCAGCAGGCTTTCCACTTGATCATCCTGAACATGAAATTGCTGCATTAATCCTGAAAACCAAAGTTTAAAAAGACAAAAACATAACAAAACCATGTTTACGGGTTAGCTTGAATACATACTAAGACCTTGAGAAAAGTGGTAATTTGTTCTCTAAGTGCCAAGTGTATGATGAGTGATAGCTTGTGAAACTATGGGTTTGCTCCTTTCTGTTTGGAGAATGCCACTATTTTTTTTTTCCAAGCATCAGATTAAAATTCTTACACTTATCGAAACAGCTTCTGTATGTACATGTGCTCATAATGTTGCAGGATGGCTTTGTGTGCAATCAGTTGAATTTTCTGACTGGTTTTAGACTTGCTATGATTCATAGTAAACACTTAAAGAATCAAAATATGTTGATTAGTTTTATCTAGAACATGCAACCCCATTGAGAACCAATTGGCAGCCTTAAATCATTGCTCCTGGCATGTCAGAATACAGAAATTAGAAGTAATCCATCCTAATGGACCTGCCAAAGCCTTTCCAAATTTGTTTTGGATAACATGAGTCTAAGCTTAAAGATATTTCTGAGATGGCAAAATGATACCTTTTGCAACATATTTAATCTCTTACTCAGAAGATAAATTGGGACCTAAAAAGGCCTTTAAGTTTTGACAGACAATATACAAGGCAGATCAAATCACTAGTGAACCCAGAGGAAAATGTTAATAGAGTGTAATAAATAAAGGAAGGAAACCAGCACCATTAAATTTGTCTGGGTGCCTGCCCTAATGAAGTAGAAGGAATCTCATTCTGTGAAGTAGACCGTACTGTTTCAGTGGAATTGCTGAGAGAAGAAGGGCTGATTTTTCTAAATACTCATTTTTCTGTGCCCACATATCAGAATATTAAACAATTCTATAGTTATTTTCCAATGAAATCAAGCGGACTTTTTGTTTGGTTGGTTGGTTGCTTTTTTAGTGGATTTTTTTTTTTGCAGGTGTTTCTGCAATGTTTCATATTTTGAGAAGTGTAAAGGGCTTAAAGAAAACTTTTTTGTTTGTTTTTCTGGCTCCTACATGAGTATTAAGAATTTGAATTATGAGAAACTTACCAATGTGTCAAACACTGCATAAATCTGTTCTCTCTACAAGCTTTCAGTTTGCTAATTTCATACATGTTTTCACAGTTGTGGTAATACCACCATCACAGAATTTGCAGCATGGAGTACCTCAGAAATATCTCAGGGTGCACTGGAATACTACAGTGGTCGTCTGTTCTGGATTAATAAGCTTCAGTTCATTACAACCCAGGAAGTCAATCAGAGCCTTAGCATTCCCTTCTCACAACCAGCACAGTTTACAGCCTTTACCCTCGTCCATACATCACTTAAACCTTTGCCAGGTACATAATTTGTTTTATCTAAACTCAATAAAGGTATTCACTGTCAGCCTGTACTTCTTCATTCTTGAAATTCTTTAGTTATTTGACAAAAAATGAGGACAAGAGCAACTTATTAATAAATATATCAGGATATACCTGGATAATGTGCAATTATAAAAGTTGATGGTATGAGTATGGATAAAAAGAATACATGGCATTGTTATTAATTGTTTCTATTTAATGACAGTTTATAGGATTTTCCATAGTACTTTAATATTTTTTATTACTGGAAAAGTCTGCCTATTCTTAAGATTATGATTAATTCTTGTTCCGTGTATGGACAGGAAATTTTTCTTTTACACCAAAAGTGATTCCAGATGCAGTGCCAGAGTCTTCCTTCAGGATTGAAGGAAATTTTTCAAGTTTTCACATCACTTGGAGTCCCTCCACAAAGGTGGAATGGGGAGTTGTCTTCTACTGCGTGGGATCAAAAGCTCTACAAGTGAGGATATTCATGCCATCCCTCCCTATTATCTACATGTATTACTGCATCTACTTGCTGTTATATCTATTTTTTAACAGAAATAGTTTATTTCTTCTCTAACATTTACAAACCAGTCAAGAATCAAACCACTCCGTAAATAGAATGCAGGTTGTCCGGTTTTTCCATCACTGCAGCCATCACAGGAGGAACATGGGCTTAGCAGCAGCTCTGGGCTAGCAGCTGGGGTGTGAAGAGCCAGGCAAGGAGTTCACAGTGCTCAAAGACATGTGAGAAAGCCTCTCACAGCAACTGAGACAAAAGTGTCCTCTGAGCTGACAGAGGGACAGCCTTTGCCTGAAAGTGAAATCTAGCCTTCACCCACAGTTAATTTTAGTGCATTTGGCAAATTTTTCTTTAAATTCAAAGGGCAGATTGCTAGCACATTGCTACACATCACTACAGTGCCACAGGAAATGGTGAAACAATGATCACTCACAGGAAGAGAAGCTCTGTTTTTATTTAGTTGACCAGCTTGGTGAGGGAATTTTTGAAAACTAAAGGCCTTTTTGAGTTGGGAAAAAATCTTGCTTCATTTTGTTCTATTTCCTTCACAGTCTGTGGAGAGTGAACGGTGCCTCCACCCCCATAACCTGACAGTGCCATCCTACCGAGTTGATTGGCTGGAACCATTTGCACTCTTTGATTTTACTGTCACTCCATACACATACTGGGGCAAGGCTCCAATGACATCTGTATTTCTTCGAGCCCCTGAAGGAGGTACCAAAATTTTAAATCCCATTCCTCGCTTGTAGTGGGTACTGGGACCAGGTTTATGTCAGCAAGCGAGACCCTGGAGAAGAATGAACAGCTTTCAGACCCGGTCAGCTGTAGGTAGAGTCACAAGGACATTTTTCTCAGTATCTTTGGCAATTATCTATTTCACACATAAATGCACATAATTGCAGTAATAGAATTCAGAATAGAAAATGCATGGCGACATATCCACCATGTGGTTAAGACCATGAGCAAGAAAGAGAAACTGAGATCCATTACAGTGAACATCAAAGGCTGCATGCAATATCTTAACTACTTATTAGATTTTTAGTAAACATTATGCACTTTTTACTTTTGATTCAGTTTTTTGGGGGTTTTTGGGTTTGTTTTTTTTTGCTTTTATGCAAGTCAAAATTAACTTAGCTGAAATACAGTATTGAGGGACAGGAGCACTGAGAAAGTTTATGAGGTGCAGTAGATTTTGAAGTGGATGGGAGGGGAGATAGAGTATGTTTTGTGTTGCGAAAGTTCTTGCAGCCCCATAGTTACCTACAATACTCAGATAAGTAGATATGTCCAAATCTCAGTGCAAGAGTGCAATTGTTTTTCTGTTTATACAGCTCGTTTTTGCTAAGCAAGCTTAAGTCAGATACCTACACACCAATGAAAAGCAGAAAAGAATTTTCATGAAGTTTTAGATAATCTTCCGTAGTTTACACCTCACAAATTACTCTCTGTCTCTGTCAGCACTAGGGTTGTGAAGCTCTGGCCCAAAACTGAAAGAGTTAATTATGAGGCAAAGTTTGTGTTTTAACAGGAGTATTTTGTTCTCTAGGGTTCTTTTGTTCTGTTTTTGGTGGGTTATTTTTGTTTTGCTTCTGGTTTTTTTTTTTTTTTTTAAACAGTTCCTTCAGCTCCTACAAACCCTAGAATATATGTGTTACGAAATAACCTACATGAAAGTGATGAGAAAGTCCTTGTGGAGTTCAGGTGGGACAGACCTGAAAGGAACAATGGAGTATTAACACAGTTTGGGGTTCACTATCAATTATTGAATCAAAGTGGCACTGCTGATGCTTTCTCGGCATGGAATGCAAGCAGTGTTAAACCCACCCTGATGCGTTTTTCTGTCAAGGATGTGCTTCCCAGCCTCACAGTAAGGTTTCAGGTATGAAAAATGACTAAGCTTATCTCATGCTAGATGGTAGATGTTATCAGTGCAGTTTGATGTGTTTCCCTAGGAGGTATTGGGCATGGGGCAAGAGTTGTGTCTGCTGCATGTAGAACTGCTGATTCTCTGACTCACCCATGCATCCCTGGCTTAACCTTTCTGTCTATTGTATTGTTCACTGTATGCTGCAGTATTATACTGGTTTGCTGAAGACCAAAAGAAACGTTTCTAGAGATCTCCCAAAGCCACTGCTAAAAACTGCAAATTAAACACAGATTCACCTGATTTGGTGGAGGATGACAGGCCATTTAAACACAGCCACGGATTAAGAGAAGTTCCAGTGCTGGAGAAACGAATGCAAGGACTCACACAGCTTCCATAAAAAGAGACTTCCGTTTTAAAACTTGTCGAGAAGTCATAATCTCATTCTGATAAAAGTTTTGGAACACACAGAATGTGGCTTGAAAGATGAGTTAAAAACATGAGACCATGTTTTTAACATGGGTAGGTCAGGTATTGATGGCAAGAACACCATGTTCATCGAAATGTCAGCCAACAGTAGGAATTGCTCCCAGCTGGGGACAGAGACACAACTGGAGTCCTTTGAGCTCTAATTGTTAGATGTAGGATGGATCATCACTCTCTGGTCCACTGCTTAAAACTCTCTTTATAGCCATGGTCCAAACCTGAATGTAGCCTTTGAACTGACCAGCACACCCTTATGTCAAGCAGAAGCACGCACATATATTCCTAGCTGAGCAGACAGGGAATCTACTGGTTTCATCATTAATTATGACTCTACAGCCTTTCAAATGCAATCTTTTATGTTCTGACTTAACATAGGTATCAATCTCCCATCCCACAGGTACAAGCCTTCACCTCTGTAGGCCCAGGACCTTTGTCTGAAATAGCAGAGAGGAATTCATTGGGTATGGATGATTTGGTTGCCATGTCATGGTTTGTGTGCAGTAGTTGGTGAAATCAACAGTACAAGACTTTGGCAATCCGATAAATAGCCTCCAACACTTTATGTGACATTTGTTCCACACTACAGCCAACAACACAAATAAAACAGTTACAGCCTTTGACATGAAATGATGAATGCATTACTTATCATTAGACTAAATTTCAGGAATTTCGAGCCTTTCCTCAAAACTATGCTAAATTAACTTTTCTAGTCAACTCCAGGCTAGTAGAGCATGGCAGGTTTTGTTCTGCAATCTGCATACTGCTAGAGATCATAAAATGTCTCTAATTAGGTGGTGAATGGTAACGAGGAGAATTAGAGATCTGCTAGAGATCATAGGCTATTTTCAGTTCGGCTGTTAGAGTTAATTAAAAGAGCAAATCTGTTTTATCATGCTTAAATATGTTAGGTAAGCATTCACAATGCCATTGAAACTATCTTAGGATCTTGATTCTGATGACAAGAAGGCACCTCATTATTTTATTTACTGAGTGCAGGGCCATCATTTATTTATATCTTGTACTCGCTTTCCTTATGAATTACTGTGATTATCTAGAATGTTTCTTGTAAATTCTGCTGTGCCCTTTTCCTTCCAGATCTTTTCCCTGCCCCAGCTCTTATAACTATTACTGCCAGCAAGTTGTTTCTTACTGACATAGACAGTAATCATACCATGTGGGAACTTTCAGCAAAGACACATGTAAAGGACATCTGTTATACTGCTAATGATGACAAAGCATACTATATCATAGAAGATTCTCTTTTTATTCTGAATATACAGAATGCTTCGAAGTTTCAGGTATTCCTATGTTCATTCCCTTATCTGAGAGAATCTAGGAAAGTATGTGGTCATAATTGTCATTATTTTGTGGCCAACTATGTTTTTGAAAAAGTCAAAATGACCAGAGTATACCATTGATAAACTTGTCCTGTTAATCCTGAGTGGCTTCACTGATGTCTGCTTTATCGATAACATATTCCATCAGATATTTATTTTAAAATTCACACTATTAAATGCAAGAAATTTATTTTTTGTGTCAAATTTAACTGAATTTCATTTCATTTTAATTTCAAGAATAGGGAAGCAATATGGAAGCAGCAATTGATATTTCTGAAACAATAGTTTTCAATTGTATAAAAAAAATTCCAATCTTCAATCCATGGTGTCTCTTTATATTTTGACATCTACTTCCCAAGCAGACATTTTTTTTTCAGAAACAAATCTAATTTCATAATGTTCTAGCATCAGGTTGGAAAATTCTGCTCTCAAGCCGTTTTAGTAAAGTTTTTTTATTTTTTTCGTAAGTTTTTCAAAGATTCATACCTTCACAATGTCACAGCCATAACAGTTGACTGGATTGCAAGACATCTCTTTCTTGCCTTGAAAACACAATGGAATGAAACTCAAATATTTGTTATTGATCTTGAACTCAAGAAAAAATCTCTGAAAGCCTTGAACGTGCAGTTGGGCAAAAGTAATTCAACTGTATCATCTCTGTTGTCATATCCTTTCTTAAGGTAAGGCATATATGGATAATAACTTCTTTAAAGCATATTTTAAACATGATTTTCATTACATCTTCAACTGCTAAGGACCTAAAAGGACTTTTTATAGTACATGATTCTTTGGCTTTATGTAAATCTCAGAAATTTTGGGATGTTCTACTTTTATGCTGCTAGTTGAGCTTGGTCAGATCTAATTTCAAAAAATGTCTGTGTTTGAGTAAAGATTTCAAATCATACTTAGATACTGATAGGTTTTTCTGTGTAAGTCCTGCAAATGAAAGTCAACACCACATAACAACTTCTTACAGTAATCATTTTATCCAAAACAGTTAGTTAGTGTGACCTTCCATACAGAAATAGCCATTAGGCACTTGGAATCACTTTGTAAGTACATTGCTGTAGATACTTTGTTTTAAGTGCTTGGGAGGTTTCTGACTAATTACTCATAGGACTGCATTTGGGGCAGATAGCTCACATTCAAGTTTTTTACTGTAAGAAATGCATTTTCTTTCATAGCCGCTTGTACTGGATGGAAGAGCTTGGTTATGGCAGCTGCATGTTTTATTATGATATTCTGAATAACACTGTGAACCACATTTTGGGATATGAATCGGTAGAAGAACAGATGAGGGACTACTGCACCTGTAATGTGGCAGAAGCAGAGCTGGGAAGACCTATGAGTATAGATGTGTCTGACTCCAAGAATCCCCAGCTTCTCTTTATCAGAGGAAGAGATGAAATATGGACCTCAGATGTGGACGGTTGCCACTGCTGGAGAATTATCAAAATACCAAGTTTTCAAGGTCTGAGTGCTCTGTTATGTTTCTAGGTAGTTTGTGATTCTTGCTGTCTCTTCCATCAAACAATATTCCTTTCTGAAAATAGAATGCACAAATGCTACTTGTCAATAGATTTCATTTAGAGTATTAACATTATTTTCCTATGGGTTTGTATTAGCTACACCTCTTACAGTTTATCTTAGTGAAAAAATACCATAACATATTTCTGTTATGCCTGAAAATGGCAATGCAGACTTCAGTATATGGGGAGAGTACTTAATGCAGGTAAGGTCTTATATGACAACTTAACTATATTTCAATTCTTGTAATATTAACGCTTAATCTTGGTTGCTCGGTTTCCAGCTCAGTTCTGGAGGAATGCTGATGAAGCTGTTCTGTTACCAGAGGAGCTGTCTTAACCGTTCCTGAGAGATGGCAGATCACAGTGGTTTTCATCTTGGAAAAAAAAGATGAACGTTTCTATAGACAACTCTCGCTTTCATGTTTTATTTCTTGTGTCTGGTAATAGAATTGCAGTTCTTATTGATAATAAAACCACTTCAAATCTTGTAAGCTGAAATAACAGTGTCTCAGCTTTGTGAAACCCACTGGGAAATACCAGGAATCTCTTTTCAAGAGGAGGTCTTTTAAGATATGGTATGGCCAAGATACTCACCCATATTTACTCACTGTGAATACAAACACCCATGTGCTCTTGTAAAACTGTTTGCTCAGGGTTGGGCTTGATGATCCTTGTGAGTCCCTTCCAACTCAGCATATTCTGTAATTCTGTGATTATAAAACTTAACTATGCAATGTTTTTCTACAGGTAAGGAAATTGGCAGCTTGACTGCAGATAAGAAATTTATATACTGGAGCATGGAAACAAAGGAATACAGTGAAATTTGGCTAGCAAATAAAGAAAACACAAGACTCTTCCTTCACAAGAAAGCAAATCATGTACTGAAAATCTTAGCTTACAGCTCAGCGACACAATTGTATCCAGGTAGAGGGGATTTGGGTTATTTTGTAAATTTAACCAATTTCTTTCAGAGCATGTATTTAAGTTGCAGATGGTGCTATGTGTATTTATGTAAAGTATGCTTCAAGATTCAGGTATCTTCTGGAGGGAAACAGTTTGCACATTTTTAAAAGGATGAATGCAAGGACTGGTCTTGTGTTGGATCACATGGAAGGTCATGATGAGGTCATGATGATGAATATTGCCCATGCTTGTTGATGCCAAACCATGCCTGTTTTCAAAGCTGTGTCAAACCTGGAGATTTAGAAAAGGTGGTGCATGTTAAAGCACAGAAAAAGAGCAAATGTGTTCCACAGAATGTTGTAGCAAGAGTTTGATAATCCCTGTTATGACACAGATTTCTGGTTTTGTTCACAAGTATGTAAAACTGAAATAAAAATGTGTCTGCCCTCCAAAGACAAAGAGATAAGAACTCTGCTTATTGAAATTATTTATAAAGAAGTATCCAAGAGACAGATTACATTATAAGAGACCCAGGCTTCGCTTAGAACTCCTAATATTATAAACAAGTCATTGTAGAATGATAATGAAAGAAATAAAAAATTAGTTTCAATAGGAAATTAGGATTCACAGTACCTATAGGCATTATTGTTGTAAATGCAGAGAGTTAGAATGGCTACTAGCATGATGAATATATTCAAAATAATTCTTTAACTCCAGTTTTGCATAAAAACCTGACAAATATACAAGAGAATATTTTAACAAGATGGATAAAATGGAATAAAATAATTTCACATTCTTTTGGGTAGCCAGTAGAGTTACTCCTTCCTGCAGCTGCTCTGATCAATGCCCAAGCTATTCTTACCTGCAATTTGGACACATTTTTTTCCATGAGACCTCTGTGGGTTTGACATTGGTGCATGAGCCTGGTTTGGCCCTGATACAGAATGTGCCAATCCCTATCCCCAGGGGATGCTGTTTCCTGCAAGATCCCCAGGCTTAGCTGTTTTAGAAAGGGAAGAACCAAATTTCAGTCCAAATGTATTATTTCTACCTAGAGATTCCTACAGAGCTCTTCTTATTTACATTGACTGCTGCAAATACATTTGGAGGAATATAAAACTTTGACATTTGGGGAGGGGGGCAATAAAGGGAATTATTCACACAAGTTTTAAATAAAAGTAAGTGAATATACTAAAATAAGAAAAAGAATGTTCCCAGTACTGAAAGCAAATGGTGTATATGTGGAAAATTGATGTTTGTAAAGACCATCTGGGTTGACTGACATGCTCTTTATCACTTTAGTGATGTGAGCAAGGCGTACAGGTAGAGTTTCCTTTCATTCTAACCTATTTAACTGCCATGCAGAGATGTGATATCAGTTGACACATCAAAAGTACTCAGTGAAAATTATTGTCCTGTCACAGATTCTCTGAGACAATGATTTCTCTTCAGCGTTAGAAGGAAGGAGACTGAATATGTAGTGAAGGATTTTCTTGTCAGGGTAAACAGATTTCTATGGAACTGCCTGACAGAAACTTTAACACTGAAAATGACTCAATTCTCTATTCCATCTGGGACTTTTCCCATGGGAGTTTTACTACTCTAGGTAACTATAAAATTGACAAAGATTTAACCTTACACATATTTCTGTTGAACAGACTTTTTTAGTCACTTTCCCTTCTGTGCATGAACCTGACTTTGGTAGGAATGTCAAGATTGCTCATTTAGGAAGAAAAGATCTTGACTATGAGGTTGGTTGTTCTGGCCTAAGGGCAAGCATTAGTCTTTGTACCTTCTTCCCTATGCACACGCCTTAATCTTTTCCTTCTTTGTGGGAAGTCCATTTAATATATATTTGTTTGTTTGTTTTTAAAAGTACATCAAGTGATGAGGAATTTTCTTTTGTTACTTTTCATTAACTGTCAGAGTGTGGTTTTCTATCCTTTTCTCCTTGCAGACTTCTTTTCTAATTCCAAAATTTGTCTCTCCTTCCCTGTTGTTACTTTACAAGTGGAAAGCTATTTGGAAGAAAAAAGATAGAACATTTAATTGCTAGAGAAAGGTACTCTCAATTCTACATATCTGTCTTTCCTGTGGCAAGCAAGTTTGGGCTCATCAGTGTGTACCACCCCTGATAACATAGCAACTATAATTTACATTTCCATTTTTTACTTAAAGGAGAACATAACCTTTATTAAAGCTGTATTATATCAAACACAAATGAGGCTTTCTTTGATGACCACTATTTTTGTATCTATGAAAGTCATCAAATAAAGTACATTCAAGTGGGATTTTCTTCTGATTTGGTTTGTACAAGCAGAGAGAATACTTTGTGGTTATACTTTCTCATAAGAATGATGGGAGAATCCCATGCGAGTTTGGATTGATTCAGCTGTAATTAACTTTTTTAAAAATTTCTTTCCTAGATAAAAGATGCCTGATTGTATTGCCAGACACTGAGAAACCTACTACCCTTGCTACGACTAACACCAGCTTTACATTAAGGTTGCCATCTGTCACACCACAGCAGCCATGCCCTGGCATACCTCAGCCTACGCCGACATATCTGGTCTTTTTCAGACAAGTGACTAACAACTGCATAAACTCAAGATACTGTTTGTCTGCTCTACAGCAAAAAACATTGGTATGGCTCTTTCAGAACAGAAATGCATGTGATATTGCATATAAACAGGGAATGTGATATCACTTGTAGTAATGTTATAAACCATTCTGTAACTTTCTATCACCGAGTTTTTCAATTTCTGTGTCCCAACAGTAATTCCCCTTTCTGTCTGGTATCTAGTAAGTGGTAGAGTTCTTAGCTTTCCTTTATGCAAGTACTCTTCTACTTTTCAACATGCCTTTTCTAAAATTCTGTTGAAATGAGTCTTCAAATTCTACTTGTAAAATGAGTAGTTGTGTTTGATATTAATCTGTTGAAATAACTCTTGAGACTGCACAACAACAAGACAGGTTGCCTTTATGTGCTTTGTGGTAGTGGTACTTGTGTTCATAATTTTTTCTTCTTACATTTTTTCTAACTTTGCCATTTCCTATGTACACACCAGCTACTGAACAGTGGGGTATTACACTTTGGCTTGGTTTTGGGTATGTGTTTTCCTTTCTGTAGTCAACAGAACTATGATTGTATTACCCAAATTGATTTTAACATATTTTTTAAAACACCAAAGTGTATTACAATACAAAAGAACTACTATACTAGTATTTTTACATGCACATCATTGACAGATGATTGGGTTGACATATGACTCTCTCTTCTAAGAATGCGTGTATATTATCTGATTTATAATTACAGGAATTTCAAGATCCTATTGCTGTCCTAGACAACCTACAGCCATTTTCTAGCTATGCCATACAAGTAGCAGTGAAAAACTACTATTCAGATGAGGAAGTGCTGCCTATGGGAAAAGAAACAGTTGGCACAACTCTATGTGGAGGTTAGTTTCACATTTTATTCTGATTTTGAACAGAATTCTCATCTCAGTTAAAGAAAAGTATAGGTAAGTTTGATTTGTAAATCAGGAAACAGACAAAGAGTCTGCCTAAAATGTAACCTCTGTAGATCTTCACAAGGTTTTGGCAACCAGACTTGATGATTTTGTAAGATTCGTAAGACACATATGTATTCTTTCATACTTTGGCTCATTGGCTTCCTAAGGAAAGATAAATTGTGGTTAAAAGTGAGTAAACAGTTGCAGTTTCTGCCTTGGACCACATCTTTTAATAGGCTGTATTTGAATGTATATGTGGTTATGTATGTTTAAATATGTGTGTTAAGCATTCTTTCATCATTAAGGTTTTTTCCCCTTGCCATGACATCATCTCATAATTACTGTTTCTTAGAGTAATGTAGATTTGTTTTGTTGTGAACCAGGCTGAAAAGACAATGCTTCATTTTTACTTTTGTTCTGAATGACATCAGCCCATTTTCAGTTGATTTCAAGAATTTTCATGCAACCTTTCAGTTATTTCCACTCAAGAAGAAGAATGCTAGGACTAGTGCTTTGCATTTGAATGTTCACTGTGTCATTTAGGGCAGAGTGGACTGGTTAGGGGTTGCCTCAAAAGAAAATAAACACATTGATAAACTTATCTAGTCACAGAGGAAAACTAAGAAACCTATGTGTGATTGCATAGGTGAAAGAGGTATGAGTGAAGGCAAGAGGCCAAGATATGACTGGTGTTGGATTGACCCTGGCAGGATGCCAGGAGCCCACCAAATTCACTACCACTCCCCTCCTCAGCTGGACAGGGGAGAGAGACTAACAAAAACTCATGGGTTGAGATAAGAAGAGGAAGCAATCACTTACCAGTTACTGTCATGGGCAAAACAGACTCAGTTTGGGGAAATTAATTTATTACCAATCAAATCAGATTAGGATAAGGAGAAATAAACAAAAGCCTTAAAACACCTTTCCCCTACCCCTCCCTTCTTCTGAGGCTTCATTTTACTTCCAGTTTTCTCTATGTCCTCTCTGCCACTAGTACAGAGGAGATGGGGAAAGAGGGTTGTGGTCATTTCATCACATGTTGTCTCTGCCAATCCTTCCTCCTCAGGGAGAGGGCTCCTCAGATTCCATTCTTCCCCTGCTATAGCATTGGGTCCCTCCCATGTGAGACAGTCCTCTGTGAACTTTCCCATTGTGAGTCCTTTCCACAGGCTTCAGCCCTTCATGAGCTGCTCCAGCATGGGTCCCTTCTAAGGTGTGCAGCCCTTCAGGAACAGACTGCTCCAGTGTGGGCCCCCTGTGGGGTCACAAATCCTGCCATCAAGTCCTTTACATCTTGGGCTCCGCTCTCCATGGGTCCACAGGTCCTGCCAGGAGCCTCCTCCAGTGCCAGCTTCCCACAAGGTCACAGCCTCCTTCAGGCATCCATCTTTTTTTGTGTGGGATCTTCTAGGGTCTGCAGGTGGATCTGTGCTCCACCATGGACCAGCTTGGGCTGCAGAGGCACAGTCTGCTTCACCATGTTCCTTCACTACAGGCAGGAGAATCTCTGCATTGATGCCTGAAGCATACCTTGTCTCCTTCCTTCTTCACTGACCTGAGTGTCTGCAGAGTTGTTCCTCACATATTCTCACTCCTCCCTCCAGCTGCAGCTTCCCAGTCCTCCTTTTTCCTTTTCTTAATTCCAGAAGTTCTACCACCATTGCTGATGATCTTGGCTTTGGCCTTGGGTCTATGTTGGAACCAGTTGACATTTACTCTGTTGAACACAGGGGAAGCCCAGGGGGAGCTCAACTTGTCATACTTGATGAAACTTGGGACATGTAATAGCAAGGAAACCAAACTCTCTGCTGCACTTTAGTACAAACACATGTATCCCATCTGTCCTTGAAGACAATGTGCCCCAGAAAATTTCCTCAATTGCCACAAGAGGAATTGAGATTCACAAGCAGCTTGAGTCCAAGGTGTCCTTATTCTTTGGGAATACTACTAGTCTGAGCTAGAAGCCTCCTGTGCTTGGAAACACCTAAATTAGGGCAGGAAGACAATTCTGCCCACTCCCTGCTTCACTCCACCTGTTTGCAGCTGT
This sequence comes from Sclerurus mexicanus, assembly GCA_013396755.1. Taxonomy (NCBI): domain Eukaryota; kingdom Metazoa; phylum Chordata; class Aves; order Passeriformes; family Furnariidae; genus Sclerurus; species Sclerurus mexicanus. The sequence continues at coordinate 1,510,226 of VWZF01005177.1, read as the reverse complement.
GGCGCAGCAACTGTGTCAGTTTCTCTGAAGCTCTTATCATTTTCCAGAAAGAAAAGGACCATCCAAAAATGCATCTAATGCTTTTGCATGTGTTGTCTTATGTTGTAATACAACCCAGTAGAAGTACCTTGCTCAGCACTTTCTCCTGCTTTGCATGTGTATATGTGCACATGCACACTAGGACCTGTCTTCATGAGGAGTTGCCTTTGTGCTTCTCTTCAGATAATTTTCTCATAATTGAAGTGCTTCTGCTGAACTTACTTGCTGAAAATATTGGAAACTATTATGAGAGGTAGCTACTCCCTGTAATATATGTAGTGCTTGCTCTTCCGTTGTGCCAGATTTGCTGTGTAGCTGTCATCCATTTACTGTGCCTGGTGTCACCAGCGAGTGTCAGCTTGATCCACATAAACTCATCACTAGCAAAGCCATCAGGCACCTCTGATAATATCTAAGTCAGAAAGGCAGAATTATAGCCAAATCTATGCGGCAGCAAGTTTGTGCTTTGCAGGAAAGACTGGGGAGATTGGTAACTAAGGATGCTTGTTGTTGAATTCACAGGGATATGGGAATGCTATGGTCTGCATCTTCAGGGTTTTTTTCTTCAAGAATGGAGTGAAACTGAGAGTCACAGTAGCACCTGGTATCTGGTCATTGGCTCACTTAGCCCAGCTACAGCAGGGCCGGCTATAGCTACATAGAGCTGTGCAGGATGCGCAGCAATGTGGATATTGATGTGACAAGCAGTTAGGGTTAGGGTTAATGGGACTCCTTGGGTTTCGCCTTCTCTTTCTTTACCTCTCCTTGGCTTTTGGCTGCTTCAGAAGGTGCTGAAGTAACTAGAATTGAAATAAGGACAGTCACCACTATGTTTTTCTTGCTTGCCACAATGCATCTTTCCCCTAGAGATCAACTGCACCAAAGGAAACACTTTATCCAGAATACCTGCAACAAGTACCTGCCAGTGGTCCTGATTCCCTTTCTTTGTTCCTTAGGGATGCAGTCTGTGGTTTCTTCAAAGGTTCATTCATAGAATAAGTAACCTCTCTTTTTGCCAGCATCGTACACCAGATCATTCCCTGTTTTTTGTCCTGGGAGCAGTCACATTTTTACCCATAGGGAAACCTCTGTTTAAGATGAACCTCTCTTTATCTTTCAGATGAAAGTGGAACAAGAGGTAGAGGCATATTGCCACTCTTCTTTTGGAATCCAGACATACTATATTTTGGAAGTTTTCTGCAACTATGCTGTTTTTTTGTTTTTCTCTCAACAGTCAGATCTCTTAGCATCTGCAGCATCAAGCAAATAGGCTCTCATCCTATGTGACTCTGAATATTATGAACCAGTCTCTACTATCATGTCTGCAGTTACAGAACTAGAGGAAATGACCTTAGGCTGAGACAGACAAGATTCAGATTAGACATTAGAAAAATTTTTTTTCATTGTTAAGGTATTGGAATGCGTTTCCCAGGAAGGTGGTGGAGTCACCATCCCAGGAGGTGTTTAAGAAATGTCTGGATCTGGTGCTGAGTGATTAGGTTTAGTGGTTTAAGGGCTACAGTGCCAGGTGGACAGTTGGACTGGATGATCTTAAAGGTCTCTTCCAACCTTCATAATTCTATGATTCTACTATTCTCTATTCCTAAGGAATCTATGGGGAAAAAAATTAAAAATCTATCCTTAATCAATAGATTTCAAATCTTCGCATGGGAATCCATATCTGTAGTATAAGATTAGTGTGACACATTGATTGAATAAGATTGAGTACTATTGGGATGTGGCAAGAATTCACACCATTACTTCTTTGTATGGTAAACTGATCCATCCTGCAGCAATGTACAGCCTTTCAGTGGTGAAACATAAGGGTAGCATATGAAATGGGAGACTGAATTGCTCCACTGAAATGGAATTTTTCAGTCTCAAGTTAAAATGAAACATGAAACTCAGAACGGGCTTCAAACAAAGTGGTCGGATCAAAATAAAGTCCTAGATAAAAAACAAACCAATTCAACCAACCAAACAAAACCTGCACACACACACTATCCCAGCCTACGACCCCTGAGAATTTTTAGTATGTATTTGTATCCACATTCAGAGTGCTTTTCACAATTTCTTGAAAAATTTCCAACCAGCTGTAAATAGAAGGTATATGTGTCCTGGCACTTATGTTCTCAATGTCATGAATGTAACTGCTAGTTTAAATTGTAATCAGATGCTGCTAGAGTCTCTTGAAGTGTGTGCACTATTTTACACCTCTGAAGCTGTGTGAATTCCTTCTGCCTTTCTCTCAATTCTGTAATGAAGTGAAAGAAGCTTGCATTAATCTGTGCTTTCCATCAAATAGCATGATAAAGGGAATGAAAAAAAAAAGGAAGACAACTTAGGGAAAACAATGCATTGCTCTTGCCACAGAGTGTCACTCTTACTCCACATATGCTTTAGCTAGAGCCATTAGAAATTTGTTTTTACTAGCCTAGCTTCTGCATATTTCATTACATAATCTGCAGTCTTGCTACTAGGACATAAATTCTAGCATATGGACTCATTATTCTGTTATGTTGGGAACATAAGTTAACTTTTTACCTATCTGGACAGTTCAATAGGAAATGAAGACTTTTTAATGCAGAGTTAAGGCATGCCATATACTATTTCAAAGTCTGTGACCTTAAAGCTTCAAAGGAAGGGTTGATTTTTCCAGAACAATTAGTGACTAACCAGCTTGTATGGACATCAGACCAACAACCCAGTTTCTTCCTTACACAGCTCAGCCAGATCATGTATTTCTGACTAATATTGTAAATGACAACAAACAATCTTAGTTTTGGGTTTTCTTCCTTCAGAAGTTTCTGTTCAAGAAAAGACTTTTCAACTGAAATAGTACACAGGTATTTTTTTGAGTATGTGTCCAAGCAAACATCATATTAAACTCACATCTGACCCCCTGACTAGGAAAAAAAGAGAGAGCAGAAATTCAGTGATATAACTATAAATGTAGTGGTATAGGACACCAGCTGTTTTTTGGTTTGTTTTTTTTTTTTTTGTCTGCTTTCATTGTAGAATAGACAAGAGGATACTAAAAACTCCCTCAAAATATTTCAGACTTGTCTGCAGCTGACTGACTATACAAGAATACAAGTTTTACATGTGTCAGTCCTGTAAATTAATCATATTCATCTGTTTTCTTTCTTTGATGACATTTCTTGACTTCTTTAAAAATAAAACAAACAAAAACATTTCTCATGAGATTTGTACCTAAAAGGAGATTATTTTTTCTTTCTATTTCAGTACCAGAGGCAGTTAGTACCATTAAAACATTAGTTTTGTCTGACACTACCATCAACATATCTTGGAGTGAACCTCTGAAGCCAAATGGACCTCTTGAATCCATCCGCTATCAAATCTCTGTCAATTTACTCCCTCCTGTCCCAGCGACACCCTTGCGAAAAAGTGAATTTTCAAATGGGATGCTTGCTTGGTCTGTCAGTGGGCTCCAACCTGGAAGAAACAATTCATTTAAGGTCTAATTGCAAGTACCTTTACTGGTTTGTTCACTAACCTGCAAATCTTTTGACTGCTCTTCTATATAGCAGACAAATAAAAGTGTCCAATGTGGGTTTGTAAGAACAAAATGCACTGCTTCTCCCTTTACAGATGAAGGCTTAAAAGAAAAACAATACATGATGTATCTGGACAGCAGGGCTATCAGCAGACTGATATTTTCAAAAGCAACCAAGTAAATGTTGTCTGCAGAATGTGCACTGGATACATCACAAATAGTTAGAGTGGTTTTCACAGTTTGGTGGAGAACATTGACCTGATGGCAGGAGGGGATCTATTCTGGTCTTGGTTTGATGTTGTGGTTTTGTTAATGATTTGGATGGTACAATGAGGAATATATATATATATATATATATATATATATATATATATACACACACACACACGTGCATACCTAAATACTCATATGTGTGTATGCAAGTATGCATACCCAAACATAGGTCATATTAGACTGTGGCTTGGTGAAAGGCAATGTGCTAAAGCACCTCCTAACCTGGTGTTTTTGTGGTTCTAAAACACTGCCTAACATGTGATGTGATATCTGCATGTCTGCATAAGAGTGTGTGGTGTTTAAGAAAAGTCTAGAAAGACAAAAGTCTTGGTAAGAAAACTGAGATGAGAAACTAAGAAGAATCTTTGAGGAAGGGAAGGGTATTCCAGGCCATGAACTTTCAGCCTGAAGATGTGTAACACTGCAGCCATGAGACTTAAAATTTTTCTACACCTGTATCTGTATTGACTGAATACCGTCTTGTTTGAAAACAGCTAGTCTTGTAAACATTTCAAGTTGCTAAAGCAAAGTTTCCTTTCCAACTGGTCTGATATTGTACAGTTCTTTCATTTCCTCACTAGGTTCTTGCTTTTCATCCTGATGAGAACTGGTTTTCTGAGAGTGTCCCTGTCATTGCAAAAACTTTTGAGGCTCCACCTGCGCCTATCAACATAGTTCCCAGAAATACCAGTTTTCAGCTAGAATGGAGAGCTCCTCTGCACATCAATAAAACCAGCTTCTGGTTTGAGCTGCATAAGGTAAAAGTACCTCTTAGAGTTTTTTTTCAGATTAGAGCAAATTTAAGCTACTCTGTCATGATGAGCAGGACAGGGTGGGTGGCAGGATGTAAATGAAGAGTCTCAGTGGATTATTTGGGTATGGTGATGTCAGACTTAGTGGCTCAGAAGGAACAGGATGGAGTCCGTGTTTGCCAGGAACAAGGAGGAATGCAGCCGTAGCATTTAGTACTCCATAGTGCCAAAGGACATCCTGGATGACCCCACCAGAATTCCGCCTGGGTGTCCTGTTTCAGCAAAGTCCTGTCCTGGTTTCCTTACTGCCCTGCCCCAACGTGGCTTGCAGCTATAAATCCTATGTCTGCTCTGCACAAGAAAAAGAAGGAAAGGGTTTTCAGCAATAAATACTAGCTACAACCTAGTATCTGAATTTTATTTTCCTGTGATGGAGGCTAGGAGAAAATCATGGAGACAAAGACAGATCCAGTAGTGTCAGCCGTAGAAGTAAGTGCTCCAGCGACAGCAGCATGGATGGAAACTTCAGATTTTAATACCTGAACCACCGGACACTGAAGAAGTCATGTGCTAAATTGAATCACAAAGATTATTTACTGTAGAGAATCAGATTCTTTAGACCTACACCAAACATTTCCCTCACTAAAATAAACATCATAGCACAATTCCACTATTGCCTCCTTTGAACTGTGTCATGACAAGCTGAACTCATGGACACCATGATAATCCAGAAACAAGAGGAAGGATCCTTTTGGCTGTATAAAGCAGTCAATTAAGCTGTTGTTCTTTTTTCCAACAAGACTTGTATGTTTTATGAAAGCAAAGCAAAACTTAGGGTTTTTGTCCTTGGTCTCTAAGAGGACAAAGTCCCATGACTGAAACACCACGTGTCATATCTCCACTACAATATTAAGAGCTAGGAAAGTAGTTAATCTACCCAGGAATAGAACTGTGACATGCTTTCAAAAGAGCAAGAAAGCTGACCATGATGATATTTTATTTTTCTAGTGGTCAACAAAGACTGACTGGTTTTCTCCTGCGAACACTACATGCACAGCAGGTCTTGTTTACACCTGCAATGTCACAGGAACTCTTCCTTCAAGCAACTACTTTGTAAGAGTAACAGTAGTTTATGTTACAGGACTGAAAAGCACTTCCTCTTCAACAAGTTTTAAAACTACAGGTAAGCACTTCACGTTGGGTATTAAGATTTTAAGACTGTATTCAGGATGTGAATATTAAACTTAGTATTTTCTAAAATTTAGCAGGTAATTTTCTTATACTAAGAGCCAATAATTCTGTTTGTTTGAAAAATAAATAACACAATACAGTGCCTTTGACAGTAATGGGGGGAAAGAAATTAGGTTCATTTCCAAGTGGAGCAGAGGAAACAAATGAGGGAAACTGAAAAGAATGTCAGCTCATTACTGGTGAAAGGCTGTGTGTGAATAAAAATTTTGAAATTTAACTATTGCAAAGAGAAGGCCAAACATACTTCCAAAAGGAGATTATTGATGAAGGTCTTTCATAGTTTTGTACCTTTAAACACCTGTGTACACATCTAATTTTTTTCTGTGCCTTTTAGCCCTTTGTCTTACTAAAAACACATTCTAAGGCTTCTTTATCTTTCCCTGTTTGTTTTAAGCTGGTGTTCCCAGTAAGCCAGGAGTACCAAAAAGAGCAGAAGACACTAAAAACTCTGTACAGTGGGAAAAGGCTTATGACAATGGAAGCAACCTGACCTACTATATTTTAGAAAGCAGGTAAGCTATACATGCAGGAGCTCTTCCCATAGGTAGCAGCCCAGAACAAATCTGGGCGTGCAGGGATTTTCAGGCTGGCTTTGATGGAAAGAGCAGCCCAGAACAAATCTGGGCGTGCAGGGATTTTCAGGTTGGTTTTGATGAAAAGAGCAAAGTATCCGTGGTGCAGAAGGCCCTTCTCATTGGGATCTCTTTCTTAGATAAACCAAGTAGCTATAATTTCCAGAAATTCCTCGAAAACTTAGAAGAAAACATACCTTAACAATATTTTCAGACCAACCTTGAAGTTCAGCAATATATTTGGATCTATGTCAGTGAATTAGAAGATTTCAAGATCATTTCACATCACAAATTTCAAGTATGTAGTATGTACTTTTTACTAAAATATATGTACAAATGTCTTAGTGGTCAGAGAACTCATGAAAAGGCATTATAATGTTGCCAGAAGTAGAGTATTCCCACCAATATGGGTTGACTAATTTTTTTTAAAGTGCTCTGTCATCAAACACAAGTTGCCTGGACTATACATGTCACTGTAGAGCACCAGTTCATACTTATTTCTGCACTAGCATTGGAAGGTCTGAGTGGGCAGGTTATATTGCAGTGGGCAGTGACTCTGAAGCTGCTCATTTTTTGACCGTGGCTCTCTGGAGAGATCTGTATGAAGAAGTCAGTGCAAAGCTTTTTAACCATTATTTAAAAATGAGCAGAATCCATCTTCTGAGATATTCCTATGTCATTGTTTGAAATCACTGATGATGAAAGGAAACAGTTTTCTAAACTCAGCTATTTTTTCTTTCTTCTCAGTTAACTGTGCTTATAAAAGCTAAGGACTGACAGCACTCTGGAGCTGGGCATACTTTACCTATATAAGTTTTCACCCAGACATATTTTTCTGGTGCTGTAATCTTCCTCCATACAGTTCTGTGAGCATAGGGGAGCGCTGACCCACATGCTATGAGACAACAATAATTTTCATATGCCAACAGCCAGAGTGTGCCTGGCTTCCTATGGGTGGGTAAAGAAAAGTCAGTCTCTTGGCTTGTGTCAGGGCTGTGCATTAGCTGCTGTATTCTCCAGATTCCAGCTTTTCATTCATCACTGGAATCATAAAGCTTCACTGAAGTGGTCTTCTAACAATAAAAGCTTTTCTCCTATAGTTTGAATGTACACATGCTGTTGTTTTCAACTGAATTTCACTTTGAATCTCATGGTCCTTTTACCTGAGACAGAAAAATGTTAGGTCAGTTGCATAGCATTCTAGAAAATATTTGCACAGTCCTTTGAAACAACCCCTTTTTTCATACAACCCTGGTAGGGACATGTGTACAGCAAGGACATGAAAATATAGTTTTCCTACTTCTTTCTGGTTTAGAAGTGTTTGATCCTTTTTCTGCATTAAAGTGTGTTGGGAGAATGATTGACATGCTCATGAAGGGCATTTCACATGATATATTATGGTCTTGCATGACATGAAATGATGTTTCAGATATGGCCTTTCAAGTTCAAATACACAGTCTTCTTTTGGTTTGTGAATAATCAGCTCTGAATTTATTGTGAGCAATCAATCTCAGTCCAATGGGGAAAGGAAGAAATACACTCATCAGTCAGCAGATACTGTGGGAAAGTGGCTAGCTAAAGAATTGTGTCTTCACTGCCAATTACTTGCTTCCTGTTTAGCTTGTGAAACCTGATTCACAAGAGCCACTGAATTACTCTGGGCCAGGGTGATCAAAAAGCTCTAACAGGGTAGAAAAAATTATTTTTTTCTGAAAGCTAAATAAGAAAGTTTTGACATCTTGGCTGTGAGGCATACACTGAAACAGGTGAAAGTGTGCTGGAGCTTTTTATGTTTAAAATGTTCTAGTGTTTCATATCCAATGCCAAGATAAAGATGTGTGATTCTTAGCATAGCTGAAATGGCATGGCACAATTTTCTGCTCTGCAGCCAAAATCCCACAACCAGACTGAGCTTTCATGAAGGCAGAGGGATGTCATAAAAATTATGGAACTGAAACGAAAAACAGGGTGGGGGGAAAGCAACAAACTGCCCTCATGGCATTAATGACATATCTGTGTCATTGTGCTGTGTGTATTCCAGGAAGCAGTCTGGCAACACCAGCAAAGTGAAGTCCTTGTGGGAGGTAGTTTATAATGGCTCCTGTGGCAGTATTTGCACATGGAAGGCCAAGAACTTAGAAGGAACTTTCCAGTTCAGAGTGGCAGCTGCAAATGTGCTGGGACTTGGTGAATACAGTGACACAAGCAAAGATATAATTTTACATGAAGGTATGTCTTGTACTTTAGTACTCTGCTATTATTTTTTTTATTATTAACTTAATTGATCATAACAATTTATGAACAGAGACTTGTTATTTTAATAATGGTATTGTTGCAAAGGTACTGTGTCTAATGGGCAATAAATGGTGATGCTTATATGATGATCCCAGCTGCTAGTGTTCGTCCAGGCTCTTTTGCGCAGAACTGTGGGCTTGAAATGTGCCTCTGCTCATTTAAACCAGTTTCTCTCTGTTGCCCTGCCACTGGCTTATGATAGGATTCTTCAAAAAAAGGCAAGCTCCCACACTGGATGAAGATGTGAGGATCCTTTCTAACTTTCAGCCAGAACATTAGACCTACACTCTGTGGGTGAATTTGGAAATCCCACCCTGAGTGGTTAAACAGTTCAGCATTTTCTCTTTCTGCACACAGTGTAGGTCATCACCCCAGGAATGGTCCAGGTCTGGGGGAGAGGGATTAGTCTGACCAAATGTAGACATCCACATACAGCCTACAAGAGAGCTTTGTGCAGAGGAAGACATTTACACAGCAGGCTGCTCAAGGGTTCTCTCAGTTGTGGTCAGCTCCATAGCGTTGATATTGTCTGTATGCAAAGTTACTAATGAATTTTCCCCTTCTGTTTAACAGATAATATGATCTCCACAGGCACCATTGCTGCCATTACTTCTGTAATTGGCGTTGTGCTGAGTTTGGCTGTGGTCATGCTATTGGGTTTTGGTATGTGCCTGAGTTTTTTGCATATGTTTTGTTTGCCAGGCCTCAGTAAAAGGCAGTCCAGGTGTTGGGAGATAATTGGCCTCCAGGTTTAAGGAAATGTTGAACAGCCCCTAGGATGGGAGTTGGAAGGAATTTGCATATTCTCATTCTTTGAGGCCCTAAAGATAACTGGTTGTATTTTTGGTATCAAGGACAGAATGCAAATTCACTCCATCCTCAGGCATTTCTTGCTGTTGATTACACAGGAATGCTGAAGGAGCTCTGATGTTCACATGTATCCTTATAAAACCTTGTAGCTTACAAGTCTCAAGTTTGGAACTGCATTTATTCACCCAAGAGCCCAATTTTCTTTCTCTTAAGCTTTGTCCGTGAAGAAAGGATTGTAATGATTACCCTGAGATGTAAATGTTCACATATGATGATCCTGTCCTCTCACTCCTCATCCTTTCCCCGGGATGCAGCAGCAATCCTTCAGGCTTGGATCTTGCCGCTTACAAAAATGGATGCTTGACTGATCTCTCAGCATAATGAGCTGAAACTGTGTTTTGCAGGAAAAAGTTGACCAGATGGCCAGATGGAAATTACTTGCTTACATAAACTGCTGAGGAGGGGGGTCACATTGATCAGAATAACAAAAACCCTGTAGCCTTTCAGCCTGGTCACACATTGGGATGCTCTCAGAGTGAAAAACCTGACAGTCTCCTTTTCTGTTCCAGTATGGCACCAGAGATGGAAATCCAGAAAACAGGCCTTGCCTGGACAGATAGTGTTTATCAAGGAGGATAAAGAACTAGCTCAACTCAGAGGGATGGCTGAAACGGTGGGACTAGCCAATGCCTGTTATGCTGTACGGTATGTCCTCAGGGCAAATGTATTTTCAGGACAAAAATATCTAAGAGGGCTTCTCTGGAGCAGTTTTCATCAGAGCACTGATTCCTGACACCTCAATGTAGAGTTAAGGGCTGTGTGTGTGCTGCAGGGCCGGTCTGCTCTGAAGGACACCCTGACGTGGTCTCCCTGGCATGGACCATGGCCTGGATTGCCTCTAGTCCACCCTTCACACTTACACTGGCAAGAAATTCAAGTGCACGGGCTAGGAAGAAGGTCTGGTGTTTTCCATATCTTCCAAAACATCCAGGCCTCACCTGAGCTCCCCTTAAATGTGCCTGATGCTACAAATAGTACCAGCTTCATTTGAGGATGAATTTTAATAAAATTTCAAACATTCTTAAGTATGAACAAGTGACTAGTATTGCTGTTTTGTAGTACTCTTCCTTCTCAGGCAGAGATTGAGTTATTGCCATCTTTCCCTCGGGACAAACTGAACTTACACAAATTATTAGGAAGTGGAGCATTTGGAGAGGTGTATGAAGGGACTGCAGTAGATATCCTGGAAGATGGAAGTGGAGAATCCAAAGTAGCAGTCAAGGTAATCCCAGGTGTATATTTCTCCAGCAACAGAAGGGGTTGGGCAGATAGGTTTGTCTTAGAGATTTTGCCTGAGAAATGCGTGCTGACAGAGCTGGGTATTTCCTTGCAGTTCTTGCAAGTCACTTCAAGCTGTGCCTATCTTCTTGTAATGATTTGTGGAAAATAATGTATATCTAAGGCCATGTCTATGTCTGATTGCTTTACTTAAGCATTATGTGATGATGGTGGTGATGACCAAAGTGTTGCTACACTTTTGTTTTCTTTTGAGTAGACTTTGAAGAAGGGTGCAACAGACCACGAGAAGAGTGAATTCTTGAAGGAGGCACACTTAATGAGGTAAGGAACGGCTCTGCCTCTGGGTACCCTTCAAAGCCAGCATCATGTGAGGATGGTGGCCTTCCAGAGGAATGAAAACAGCACTGTCCTCTAAACAAATTACTGTGGCATTCTTAGGGTGTTCTGTTTCTGGTAAAAAAGTAAATCACTACTGATGAGTCTTTGGAAACTGAAGTAATAAAAGATATTAGTACAATATAAAATATATACTGCAAGTTCAGTATGCTCATATCATGGATTTATTTGGGTTTGGAGTGATGTATTTTGATATCTTTGCTCCCCTAAAACTAGGTTAGTTGTTAAAGGCAATTGGACAACATTTGGCTGATCCCATTTTAGCAAAATGAACAGATCAGAACAAGCTGATGCCTTGAAGTTTTGGTTTACTGTGGAAATTGTTTCTAAAAAATGTGCATATTTACCGCTAGAGGCTGCCACATACCTCTTCTATTGAGGTAGATTTAATGCATCTGTAACCAATGCGAGAATTTCACATAGAGAGGTTTGTGTTTCACCTAGAAGTCTGGTTTTCCAGAGTCTCCACAGAAACAAGTAGAAGTTCAACTGAAGTTCTCAGCTGGTAATAGTAGACTGAGAGTGTAGTTTAATTTTCAGATGCACCCCTGCATTTCTTTGACTTTTATATCATGAGTCCAGAATTAGAAACATTTTGAAAAATGAAGCATTTTTTATTCTGTACAGAAAACATAGTGTTACAACTATGTTCAAACAAATTTGAAATTGGTTTTCACAGCATTCTTTTTTTTTGTTACATATTTTTTAAAAAATCTTGCATTTTTTGCCTTTTTCCACACATTGTACCTGAAAGAGGTAAGAGGTTTGTGAAAACCAAAATGTAACCATGTCATTAAAGCAAAAATTAATTACAAATAGTAAGAATTGTGCATAAACTTCCTATAATCTCTCTTCAGTCTACCTAGAAGTCATAAACTCAGTTAAGGTCTCTTTTAAGAGAACCGGTAGTTAAAGTCTCTGAAGTTCCCCTGATTTTCCTTTCATGTTGCACACAGTAATCCAAAGCCAGAAGTCGTGGAAGAACACATAATTGGAAAGTATTGCATTTAAATGTAAATATTAATATGGGCCCATATATGCACCAATACAATGAACCATTGAACCATTAAGAGAATAGAAAAATTTAAGTATTATATATTCCTAGCAGTCATTAAACAATAATAATTAAAATGCATATTTTATATATATTTTTTAATATAGAAAAAAATACTAAGTCCATTCATGGAGGGCTTGATGATGTTTCTTTAGGTTCATCTGTAAAGTCTGATAAATGTAATCAAAGGTAGAAAGGTAAAAAAAGTGGACCTTATTGTTTATAAACCTTGATATAAGATATATAAATGCACCTTTTACTTTACTTGCCTTTTTGGATGTTCATTAAAATTTGGATTGTAATGTTGTGCATAGTGACCCAGTTAAGACCAGACTATTTATTTTTTCTATTATTGCCGTGCAGCAATGGGAGTCCTTTGTATACAAATATATGTAGGAAATCCTTGCCTGTATCCCATCTCTTGGGAAGTAAGAAACAACAGCTCAGTGGAGAAAGGTCTGTAATGGGTGTAGGGAAAATGCTAGTCTCTCCTTCACCTCTTTTGGTTCCTTAAAGGGGCCAAAGTTTTTCTGATTGAGAGGTATGTGCTAGGCACAAGGGGGACCTGTCAAATTCTAAATCACACTTATTGCTAAAGTCTTTGCCCACTCCTGAGATTATGTTAATTGAAGGAGGTTAGAAGGAAAATGTCACTTTGTTTTATTTGTTTACACTGCTACATTTCACAGCATTTTGGACACCATCAGTTCTACCAAGATAGACAAGTTTCTCTGACTGTTGGTGCAAGTGTTTTCACACAGTAGTGAGAAGGAAAAAACATTTTCTAACACAAGAAATGTGTTTATAAAAGCACAGGTACTGACAGAGAAAAGAAATATTCTTCCTTCTTTGAAAAGTTCTAGGTCTGAGAGTGCCAATTGCTCTGTGGTAATCCCTATGTTTTTAAACACACACAGACAATTACTGGTATCACTACAAGCATTTGTCATATGTATTTTGGTTCTCTTGAAAATGTACAGTGAAAAACAGATCCCCTCTGAACTGTGAAAATATTGACCTTGTGCTTTTACCTTTCTCTGTGCATTTTTCTCTACTGTGAATATAATAGTAAAAGTACTTTATTAAAATAATATAGATAACTTTAATGTACAGGTGGCAAATCATGCTATTCCTAGAAGAAACTGCCATTTGGCTACCTTTCTTTGCTTCCCAGAATTAAGATGAAATGTGCTTTTTAATACATGTGCATGCATTAGAGTGCAAGTCAAAGACACTGTAAGACTGTGTTTTGAAAGGATGCCTCTGAATTCTCCCCCTGACTGAGCAAATCCAGGCACTGTGAGTTACTGAATCATGTTTGTAGAGGCAGAATTGTAAAGGCCAAGCTGCTCATTCATTGCTTGCAGCTACATGCACTTTATTATCGATCAGCTGGATTTCTCATATGTAAGCTTACAGTTGTTTCCTTCTCTTTAGTAAATTTGATCATCCCCACATTCTGAAGTTACTTGGTGTGTGCCTGTTAAATGAACCCCAGTATCTTATACTGGAGCTGATGGAAGGAGGAGATCTACTGAGCTATTTACGAGGAGCCAGAAAGCAAAAGGTAGGGTAAGGACCATGAAACTTATATTTTTAACCTGTAGCTGCCCACAGTTTCTCAGTTTTTCCCTTTCTCAAAGGCCATGTTGATGTTCAGCTGTTTCTGTACCTGCAAGATCTGACTTGGCTTTTTTCTTAACACCCTGGGACCTCAATGTTGAGTGCTGACCTTGCATTCAGTGATGCTGTGAAGAAGATTGAATATCATTAGATCACTGACCAAAACTGTGGTTTCAGTCGTGAGATGTCTGCTGAATTTCTCTCCGTCAAAATCAAAAATAGTCCTTTGGAAAGTGGCTAATAATAAATAAATAAATAATTGTGGTCATGCATGTGGTATATTAGGCATCATAGGGTGTTTTTTTTGTGTCTTTGAATAACAGCAGTATCATCAAGTTGTGAGGCATAGTCCAGGCATATAAGAAGATACTTTCCCTGTGCCTGTATCATCAAATTCTTTAAAAGGAAAGAGGAGGAAAGAATAAAGAATAAACAATGTGACGTAAATTTTTCTAGTCAGCATGCAGGCTAAGAATATGGATGGTAGGATTGTAGGTCAAAAAGACAATGAAATTTTGTATCACTATAGCAATTGTATGGTTAATTTACATGATCAGATGAAATCCACAGTCAGTATTAAATTCCACTGAAATGTATATGCATGTATTCTATTAGAAATACATTACACTGATTAATACAGGAACAAGAAAACCTGATCTGATAGTGGGATGACATTTTCAGGGTGCCATTTCTTCCACAATTCTGAATGTCCTAGGATATTTTTAGCCCCAAATCAAGGAACAGGATTTGTTTACCTTCCTTACAGTTGTAGTGATTTGGCAGTTTATATACCCTGCTCCTAATTAACATTCACTCTATTGACATACAAAGATTTTGCACCTATGCTTTGACTGTTTTGGAAAAATCCTACACATTTCAAATGAGGAAACAATACCATCTTTGCAAAAAGAGGTTGTCATTCTGAGTTGGTAAAGCTGGAAGACATGACTAACTTCTTTCTTCCTTGTAGCTCCAGAGCCCTTTACTGACAGTGACTGACCTCTTGGATATATGTTTGGATGTTTGCAAAGGCTGTGTCTATTTAGAGAAAATGCATTTTATACACAGGTACAGAATTTATTTTCTTTGTCTTCACAGGGTTACCCACAGTGTTGGGACTAATTATCTTACCTGGGAAAAATGCCTAGAAAGATGTCACAGTGTGACAGGAAAGGGGAGAACACTGGAGTAAAATCTAATGTTATGCTTTTCTGCTAAATATCACCTATAGTTCTCTCACAAAATAGTGGGCTACTTTAAGATCTGAATCCAGGATTTGTTGTGCTCTAGGCAAGAACCATACCCTGTGCAACAGAGAGAAAGACAAGTAGAGAAATCTATTTACTGTCTTCATCTGCCGAATGGGTAACTTTAGAGGACACAGAGCCAGGCTTTTCTCAGAGAGGTACAGGGAAAAAGATGAGATGCAACAGGTACAACTTACAGCAAAGAAAATTAGATAATATTGTTCACAATGTGCAAGATCAATCACTGAAACAGGACGTCTGGAGTAGTTGCATCATCTCCAGTCTTGAAGATATGCCAAACTCAACTAGGTGAGGCCCCTAAGTCACTTGATCCAGTCTTGAGGTTGGCACTGCTCTGAAGAGACAGTTGAACCAGATGACCTAAAGACCCGAGTTTTTTCTGCAATTCTAACTCCATGCTCTTTTTCTTCTGCCTTACAATTCAGGGACCTGGCTGCTCGCAACTGCCTTGTGTGTGAGAAGGAATATAGGAGTTCCTCCCGGATAGTAAAGATTGGTGATTTTGGACTTGCCAGAGATGTCTATAAAAATGATTATTACAGGAAAAGAGGAGAAGGCCTACTCCCTGTGAGATGGATGGCTCCTGAAAGCCTTATTGATGGTGTCTTTACAAATCGCTCTGATGTCTGGTGAGTTACAGCAGCCATACAGCTGTGGGAATAATCACTAAATCCCACAGAAAGAAAATATTTGTTTATAGAAGGAATTACAAGGTTGTATATTGCCATCTCTAATAATTTTTAGGCTAAGGCAGATTTCCTTCTGAGCCATATTTTAATGAGCTAATGAAGCGTTTGGCACCACAACAGTATATATTATGGATATATTTCTTCATGCTTTGAGCTCTAGCTTTGGATTCTGGCTGGAAAGTGCTAATGTCACTCAAACAATTTTCTACTAGGCCCACAATGTGGTTTTTGCTTGATTGGACAGTGAATTAACTTCCTGCATGCTGATCCATTTTGTTTTCCATTAGGTTTATTGGAACATCCTTCCTACAACCAACACTTCCCCCTTACCATGACCCTCCTGTAGTGACTATTTTGAAGACCAACTTTCTCAGCATCATTAGGAGACAGTCAAAGTACTTTGCTGTGGAGGTTTACTTAAAGTGTGTATTTCAGTGACTTTGAGTGTATGGTGAAGAAGCAGACACCTACTGTCAGGAGACATGAAAAAAAAACCCAACCCAAACCAAACCAAACCAGATCCATGAAATTTGAGATTCACATAAGTTTAGATTTCATGGCCATAGGTACTCATGGTGGGTTATATCCACCAGTCTTGTCCAAGTCCTCAGCTCCTGCACCGGACCATTTGACTGTCACTCTTGCACTTATCTAAGCAAGTGGTTTAGTGCTCTGTGCCAAACCAAATGAGGTGCTGATTGCTCCATGAGTATGCTTAAGAGAACTTGTCTCTCTCAATTTAAAATGAAACCTCTAGAGATTTCTAAACACTTGTTTAAGTGAGGACATGCTCAGCCAGACAGTATTTCCCAGGAAAGATGTGGGCATTCAATTCCTTCTGAGCTGCATCTCATTGAATCTGGGAAAGTGCGTCAGTTCTACGTATTCATTTCAGCTGTTCCAGAGACTGGCTTAGGGACAACAGTGAATTCTTACTCCTAATTTTTCTAACTGAGTCTTATTCTTAGGTTAGACATGTTTATACTGTTAATAAGCAGAACATTCATGATGACTATAGTTATTAATTTTATATATATATATTTTTGATGTTTCTCAGGGCTTTTGGAGTATTAGTGTGGGAAACATTAACTTTGGGTCAACAACCATATCCAGGTTTCTCCAATACAGAAGTTTTACACCATGTACAATCAGGAGGAAGGCTGGAATCTCCAAACGATTGTCCTGATAACCTGTAAGTTAGTTTTGTTTAAATGTTGATTTTAAGTGTCGTTTTTATAAGAAGCAAGAGGCTTGTTGTGAGGTGGTCATCATTTTGAATGTTAGTCATGCCCATGCAGAGCTCAACACTCACTTTTTGTTTCCAATAAAACAGCTAGTACTGGTAGCTGCCAACCTGCTATTAATTCATCCAGTAGTGAAGCCTGTGGGTAAGAATGTAAGTGTTGAAGTTGAGTGGTGAATATTGGCCTTTTAAACGGATTTCAGGGACTATATAAAGCCAGTGTTGGGCATGAACCTGGTAGTAATGTGAGAACAGGATGAGAGTACCTGATGGTATTGGTTAAAAGTTAAGATGGTTTTAAAGAAAGAGCTTACTGGTCACTGTATACCATGTGCCTGTGATAGTGGATATAATTGTCTTTCTCAGTGGTAGCTGCAGGAATTAGGCTAATATTAGAACATATGTGAAAAATAAACTGTGCTTTCTTTATAGACAAAGCTCTTGTAAAAGCCAATGAGAAAAGCTGAAGCAGTACAGGAAAAGGGAAGTCTGCACTTCTGGTTAGTTTTTAGCTGGGCTGGATAAATAAAGCTTTGAATTTCTGTTTGTCTCCTGAGTACAAAACTCAGGTTTCATTGCAAAATTCCTGAAATTAAAAGAATAAAATAAACACATCTAGTGGATCAATCCCATAATACTAGAGGTGTATAAAGGAGGAAGCTGAACATGAACTCAACAATCACTCAGTATTGCCTAAATTCATGTCTCAATTTTTTTATCACCCACTCTGCATAAGCAGTCACAGAAATGCATGTGGCAGCTGGTCCTACAAACAGAAGGAGAGCCTACTGACAGTGGGCAATTCTTACTCCTGGGGCTGAGGAAGAGGCTTGAGAATAATTCTGTGGTTGGAAAACCAATATTTCTGTGATACATCTCACACCAATTACCATGGTCTGATTCCAAAGAAGATGATTATTTACCATTATGTAGATATAGCTGAAACACCATATTAGCAATTAAAAACAAACTAAAAACACCAAAAAACCCAAGCTTTAGCAGTTGAAGGAACTGAAGAACTGAAAAGATTTGCATTTTGTTTTAAAAACAGAGAGAAAACTGTCATATAACAAATGAGAACCCAAAGATGTTTTAGTTTCAATATTTTCTGCTGACAAAAGTTTCCTCAAAAATTTCTGACAGCCGTTCTGTGAATAAAAAAACATACGAGGCAGCTATATCTATGTACTAGTCTGACATTCAAGCTTAAGCAAAGGCTCATAAGTTACCTTAAAACAAGTGACCAGATCTTCAGAAAAACCAAGAAAACTTTGCTTGAAGAAATTTTTAAGGTCCCAGATCTTGAATGCAGCATAGCAGATAGGGCTTAAGTACTGGTCAGCCTGTTGTAACTTGTAGGATCAGTGCCTAATAGTAGTTTTTGAAAGCCAAGGAGCTGGTGAGCTTAGACTCTTGTACCATCTTTTATCTCATTTGGTGAACACTCAGCACCTGCATGCAGCTTCTGTCAGTTGCATAAATAGCTTTTTGCTGCTCTGCTAGGTCATTAATGGCATGCCGGGATTCTTGACATTCCTGTTTCCCTCCTTGTGGTTTTGAACCTGCATCAGGACATCAGCAGTCAGTAATTGTCTCTTTGGCACTTTGGCTTGCCTATTGTCATTTGACAAAACAAACCATCACTGATAGGAAGAGAGTTCAAAGGCCAAAGTACTTGAGCTGAGAAGTGTTTAGGAATCTGTGGTAGGCTTACACTGCAAGTGCAAGTAGGGCTGGCATAGAAACCTTGGGGTGAAAAAACACTAAGGAAATGCTATTGGGTTGTATTTTTTTGGCTGGGTGAGAAGTTCTCTCCCTTTCTTCATAAGATTTTACTTCAGGGACTAATCATCTACTTTCCCTGAAGAAGTGTGGATAGGTAAATCTTGGTAATGAATTGGAAAAAGGGGCTTGGGGACCTACAAATGACACTCAGTTATTGAAATATGAGTTAGATCTATGGATGGCACTACATTTGCAGTCAAAGATCCACATCTGGCAGAGCCACCTCAGTGTGAGGCTTGCATGCAAGAGAATGTTAAGGTTTGAACTGATCTGAACTAATTTAACATAGGTCCTCAAAGTCTGTGGATTGCAGTCCAGAGAATTTGTACAAGCACCATGCCACTTGGTGACTTGAAGCTGCAGTCTCACCAAATGCTCAGTCCCATGCAAACTTATGCAACTGACTTTGATGAAGAAATTTTAGTTTGGTAACTAAAATTTTTGCTATTTGTTACTGGGAATGGTCCCCTGAAGGGACTAAAGGGAATGAGATAGAAGAAGGTCTTGCTCAGAATGCATCAGATAAAGCAGGGCATCTTCTTCATCACAAAAAATTTTCACCTTTTCTAGGAAAGTCGATTTTATTTTCCATTTCATGTGAGAAAAAATTGGTAATGACCTGTAACTTCTGTGCACTGTAGCACATTTCAGCTTCCTATATTAGGTGCTGAATGTTAGTTCTTTGTTTTCCAGGCTTTTTAGAAAATAAAAATGTGGAATATAATTAGAATGAGGAAATTGCAGTACTGAATGTTTCAGCAGCAATGAATATCCCCACTCTATAGCAAAACTGAACTGCTTTATAAAGCAGATTGTCATGTTGCCTGAAATCAGCACTTAAAAGAAACCTCTAAGACTCAATTTGTGAGTTTTAAAAATCTGGCCCTCTTTAACTGGTGACAAGTGCATTGGTCATTATTTCACCAAACTGTACACTGAGGTATCTTCACTACAGCTTACATGCCAACACTACGTGATTATTCATTTTTTGTTCCCCACATTCCTGTTACATATTCATGACATTTCCCAACACTTACTAGCATATATGCATATCCCTATAAAGTCTCTGAGGGTCTTCATCACAAGTCTTGGGGGTCTTCTCTGTCTGGAGCCCCTCAAAGTTCTAAGTGATTGCCTTGTGAACATCTCCAGGACAATGCACCTGCTTACAGAGTAACTGGGTGTTGCCTGCCTCAGTTCCCCTCCTCATTGTTTCTTTAAATCACTTGGCTCAGCTATATGTAGTTTCTACGCTGTAAATACTATCAATTCTTGTTACATCTCTAAATCCTGACATCACTCCAATAAAAAATTAGTTATTTAGAAAGACAGAGATTGGTCATATGAATACAGAAATATTCAGAATCCACATTTGTGATGTTCTAGTTTCATAAATGAAAGCAGTATAGATTTGGATTGCATATAAGGAAGAATTTTTCTGTGATAATGGTGGTGAAGGACTGAAATAGGTTGCCCAGACAAGTTGTGGATATACCATCCCTGGTACTGTTCAAGGCCAGATTGGCTGGGGCTTTGAGCAACCCGATCTAGTGGAAGATGTCCCTGCATATGGCTGGTGAGTTGGACTAGATGATCTTGAAGATCCCTTCTAACCCAAAATATTCTCAGAGTCTTTGACTTATGTATCATTTCTTGTTTCTTTCT
Source organism: Sclerurus mexicanus (assembly GCA_013396755.1). NCBI lineage: Eukaryota > Metazoa > Chordata > Aves > Passeriformes > Furnariidae > Sclerurus > Sclerurus mexicanus. The sequence goes on along the minus strand of VWZF01005177.1, from coordinate 1,489,695 downwards.
TCCTCTGTTGGCTTATGACTGGTTGTTTCTTTCTTCCAGTTGAAGGGTCAGTGCACTCAGTCAGCTCTTTTACTTCATTTATACACCTTCCACAAGGCTCTGCTTGCGAGAGCCCGAGTGCTAACCTGGTGGAGCACAGCGCCCAAACCCATGTATTCCTACCAACAAGCGTGACCAGAAAGCAGATCGTTTGGCTTCCAGCATCCAAGGCTGAAATTTAGTGTGACAGACACTTTGCTGGCAGCAGAAAGAAAACCAGTTATTTAACCTCATTTTGAGTCCTACTCAGTATTTTTCCTTCGATATTTCCAGTGTCATCAATGACCAGCACACCTGAATGTAAGCTGATTAAGTGATTCAGAGTGTTAGTAAGTCACAGCCGTTTTTTAGAGTCTTAAAATGGATTTTAGAAATTCCATAGGATCCTTTTGAAAAAAACAGAATCACTCTTCAACTTGAAAACCACAAGATACAGGAAGATGAAAAGTGGTTCTGAAGCAATTTTTCTACTCATATTCTCACCCGACACGTTTTAATCAAAAATATCATTGAAGAATCAGAAGTCAAGGGATTTCTCCCAGCTGTCACTGGTTTTGTAAAATACCCAATTGTGGTGCAGGACAGCAGTCATCTTTTTAAGATGTATAAATAAGGATCTGAGCAAGCCAATTCATTTCACACAACAAAGTAATGCCTGGTATCACATAGCAGCAGGTCTGGGAGGCTGTTTGTCAGGGAAGGGTTTGAACTTAGGGCTTAGAGGTAAATGCTCCACATTCCATGAGCAGCTTCCTGAACTGGCCTTTCACTGCCTGCTCTCTGGCTTTGAGACTCTAAGACCTCTTTCTACTCCCCACACTTAGCATGTCCAGGTGTTGGCTGTGTTTTGGTTTTCAGCCTGTCTCCCTCTGGCTTTTGTAGGATTTGGTTTTGTGTAGCAAAAATTCACCTTGAGTAAGGAATAAAAACGAGCCGTATCCTTTATACAAACAGGAGGTGAAGTTTTCCACTGAATGGTAGAGGTAGTATTATACAAGGTGGGCTAGAATCCCTGCACCCGGAGGAAATTCATACCATTTTTGCCTTTGACAGGAAAACTTACTCCTATTTGTTTTGGTCTGGAAGAAGAAATCCAAATGAACCCTCTCTGTGCTGGAGGCTTTGCCTTGAACTTCCCCTAAATTTGAGGTAGCATGAGTTGAAGGAGGATTAAATAAGTTGAAAGCTTTAGATTAATTTCTGGTTTTACACATTGTTTTTTCTTTGTGAGAGAATTCCCTCCTTGTCTGCTTCCTTAGAAAATATTCATGACTTCTTTAGTGAGAGTAAATGCTAATGGCAAATGTGTGGGTTTCTGTGGTTGTTGTTGTTGTTTGAATGATTGGGGGTTTTTGTTTGTTTTTTTGCTTTTTGTGGGTTTTTTTTTATGTCATAGATGCTCCTAATCTCAAAAATATCCATCTTTGTAAAGTTAAAATGTTTCACAGTAAGTATTCCTGATGCATGATTTAATTTGCTTTTCTTTTCCTCAGAAGCTGAGGATAACTTTTGTACCACATAGAAAGTTTTCAGGCCAAATTTGCTTCTCAGATGTTTAATGGTAAGTGTTGAGATGAACGATTCTATTATCTTTAATGTTTGCATTTTTTTTTTTTCCAGATGTGATTTAATGGCAAGATGCTGGTCCCAAGAACCTCACAACAGACCTACTTTCTCTTATATTCATGACAAACTGCAAGAGATAAGACATTGTCCACTGTCCTTCATCCACTACCTTGAAGATAAAGAGGCATCAGGTGGAGTCATCAACCGAGCTTTTGAAGGTGAGTCTGGGCCTGTTATTTTGGGGACTCTTCCCTCTGAGCAAAGTGGGATTCATCAGTTCTTTTCATTGCATTTGTCACTGTCTCAAATTCTCTGCCTGTAAAAAGGAAACAGCAAATATTTACCTCTGTCATAATGCACTTGTAAGGATTCATTAGGTGCCACTAGGTACAGTGCATTAGATAATGGGTGTATGATATTACCAAGCAAAAAGGCCCAAATGACGTTGCAATCGAGCCTTACTCACAGAGACATACAACTTTCATCTAAATTTATGATACTTCACAACCCTGTTCTGCTAAGGTAAATGCTTAAGTTCCTTGTACAGCCAGGAAAGCCTTAGAAGGCTTCCACGTGGAAGTCTGTTTCAATTTCAAAGGCATCTACATGCTCTCCATCAGGTAAACATAGCAGTTGTGCACTTACTGTAGGAGTACTGATTCGGTAGTTTCCTGAAAGTGAGGCACAATTTAGGCATCCAAGTTTGGCAGCCTTTATCCGAGCCCAAACTGCAATAGAGTCAGGTCTTGTCTGTGCTCTGCACACTGTGAATTAATAAACTAGATGATGTTAGGAAAGGCATATTTAAGATATGGGATATGAAAAGGCCCAGTTATGTAAGAACTATTATTCAGGTTGTGAAGGCAAAAATCCAAAAGTCAAAAAATTGGTGGTGCTATATTTGAAGTTGTCCAGGCAATGGTGATATAAATCACTTAAGTATGGAAATTGACATTCTGACTGTGCCAGAACAACCGTCTTTTCACATCCTGCAGTAATTCCTGAGTAACTAAATATTGAGAAAAAGCGATAACTAAATATTGAAAAAAAAAAGTAAACAATGTAATCTGAATTCTGCAAAAAGAAAGATTTTATGAGTTGAAATATTGAATTTTTGTTTCACAGACCTTTTTTTTCTTTTTCATTTGATTTGTTTGATTCTATAGTTTTCTAATGAAAAATATTGAATGGCAAAAGAATTACTTTTCATTCTAAAACCTGGAAAGAAATCCCAAACCTATCTGTTTCTAAAATATCTAAAGACTTTGTTTTGTTGGGATTTTTTTGTGTTGCTTTTTTTTTTCTTCCCCTGCACAAATTGTTTTTGAACTGAAAACTCACCCTGCTTCACAGTTTTGATACTTCAGTATTTTGTGTTTTCCTATAACGTTCCTGATCCAACACGGTACTCAACTACACAACTACATAGACATTTTTCTACAGGAGACTACCTATATTCAATTCACTGGCATTGTCCAATGCTCATTTAAAACTAGTTTAGTTGGTATTTTGCTAATGTTTATCATTTGGTGAAGCGTTACAAATGTCTGTTTATGCCCAGTGTGATTTCCCTTTATGTCAGATCCAGTCTTTACATCACATGTTTACATATCATTGCAAGACTAAAAACTTTTTAAAGATGGGACCAAAGTAAGGCAGCACGGATAACCTATCATTTCATGCTTTATAAACAGATTTCACACCTTTAGCTATAATGAAAAGCTTTGTTTATTTGCATATAATGTAATTCCTTAGTTTCTTTAAGGGTGTCTTTGTTCTGAATAGTGGTGTTCAGGAAAGAGATACTTAGTCTGGCAAAAATCTAAGCCTGGCATTAGCTCAGGAATGGAGTACAGCCAATTAATTAGGCATGCTGCCCAAGCTAATAGCCTTACATTTTGGACAGACTTTATCTCACCTGAATGCAGCTGTCTACAAACTAGGAGCCTCATCTAAGATACCCTTCTAGATAGCTCTGTACTCAGAAGCAGAAACAGACTTCTCCAGAAAGTGACAACTCCCATGTTTTAGGCATGTATCATAGCATGAAAAGAGTCACCTTTTGCCTTACTCTTCTCTGATGATGTCTGGTGTTAATTTCAACTTGGTTCACATGGAGTCACAGGGTGGGTAAGATTGGAAGGCACTTCAGGAAGTCATCTAGTCCAAAAATCCCTGCTCAGGTAGGGTCCCTTGAACATGTTACTCAGGATCGTGCCCAAAATACAACATCACAGATACAGTATCTCAGCCTAGATGTTTAATATTCAGACAGCTACAGGAACACAACATGCACTGGACTCAGGGCTGTACTGATTCAACTGCTTGCACCTACTCCTGAGCTAGTGTGGTTCTAGCTTAGACATCTCTGCTCTGTGTTCCCTAGCTCCACAGGTGACAGCGACATCAAAACCAAGGGAGTTAAGAAATTCTTATGGCATTACATCAATATCTGTTAAAATCTTCATCAGGACTGAAACATCTAAAGGGAGTCCTACCCTTTTGCTGCTTGGAACTGTGGAAAGAGACTGTAATGTAGGTTGCTGTGCTTTTGGTAGAGCAGGCCTGGCGCAGATGAAAGAATTTTTCTTTCAATCTCTGCAAGTCTCTGTTTAGCATGTGTCAACTAAGCATGATCTTTCTCCTCCTGTTAACTTGCTCAGTCTAGGCAAATAATTACTTTCACTGGTATGACAAATACATATTCTTAATGCAAAAAACATTATTTTACCAAGAATTCAGGTTCTGCCAAACAGCAGAAGTCAGAGAAAAAGTCATTGCTTTATTTGACAGGAACAAAAATAGCATTCTTAGAAATGACCAAGTTGTTGTAAAGGGAAATATGGATTGAGGCTTTCATGAAAAGTTTCAGTTTGAATGATAAACATTTGACAAAATCAGTTTACTGCAGAAAGTGTGGCTGTATAATGGACTTTCAAGGTGGTCTTAATAATAATAGTACTCCATAATGTATGTTGTATTCAGGAAATCTGCTGACGGTGGTCACTTTTAAAATCAGACTCTATTTAGCCTGTTTCTAGTAACTTAGTAAAATCAGGCCCACTCTGGAAAGCAGGGTAATTCAGAGAAGGCAGAGCTTTGACTCTCAGAGCTCATGCTCTGAGACTCTGCCTGAGACTTAGACTTTTCCCCACTATCTGCTGTGTTCTCTCTTCTGGCTTTCCCATCTTCTTCCCTTTCCATAGGTTTTGCCCAGCTGCTGCATCCACAGACCCGTTGCTGGATCTCCGTTGGGATGGGAGGACAAAGAAACTTTTTTCATGCTTCTATTCAATATTTTCATGCTTTAATTCTCAAAACTCCTCCTTAACTTCTCCTCAGACTCATTTGATGATTTTCATACATGGAATGCCCATCAGGAAACAGGATAGCTTGAATTTTATTCACTTACATATAATTCTTTCACTTAAATGTATTTTAAAAGACTAAATGCTTGGTAGCTCTTTACATGGCTCTACAATGCACAATACTTTTTCTCCTGTATGTTCATAGTTCACCTGTAGGTTACCTCCCTCTTTCCCCAAGTACAGTCTTTGTAAGCCCATTAAAATGTTATGCTATGTACTTATGATCCAGAGTCCTGGTGATGTCTTAATGTTGCTGGATTATCTGATCAGGGACACATGAATGTCAGTTTTCCGTAGCTCTCCAGCCTTAAATTAATTCAACAGTTTTACTGCCTGCGATGTAAATCTCATGCAATGGACTTCAGTGAAATATGGGCTCCAGAAGTGAGATTGATTTAAGTAAGAAAAGGCCATTTGGGTTCTAGCTGAGCTTCCAGACAAAAATGCATGCTCTATTATGACCACGTAGAAAACAGTTTGGGGCATGGAATACATCTCTGTTTGTAATTTGTAAAACATTGTATAAAAAGTAAGAGATTTAAAAAATTTGCATTAACTTTTTAGCTGGAACCAAGTGTAGTACTTCTTGTTTTTGTAGTAGTAGTAGAAAGATGACAGCCAAAACAAGTAATCTGAAAGACTGTTCCATGATGGATTGACCTGGACAACATTTTCCAAAATTGTTACATGGTCATTGGCCTTTGTGTGTAATGAAACTCCTGTCATGAGTCTCCTGCCAAGAAATGCTTGCTCTCACCAGGTGACCTGGTTCCTAAAGAAAGAGACAAATGTCAAGCAAAGTGAAACAACATGCCTCAAAATAGTTGTGATACTTAGCTTTACATGGAATCATACACCTTTAAAAGTCTCTTGAGTCTTTCCTACTCGTAGGTAGCCACACCTTTAGCAGATCCATACATGCTGTCAGTGCTTTACATAGGTGGAAGAGTTGAAAAGCGCCAGATTTTCTCAATAACCTTAATGTCAGTGCAGTATGACACACAGATAGCAAATGTGGGTGAACTAATACAGGCAGTATGTCAGTGGTCTGGGCAGCACTCTAACAGGATAGCATGAGGATGGCAAAAGGGACACATGCTGTGCTATTGCAAGAGTTACCCTTCTAAAGTAGGCATCAAGTGTCAATAAATATGCCTGAGCAATACCAGCACTTCCTGGCACTGCTGTTTTGGAAGGGAGGGAAGGAAACTAGGACCAGGGTCTACCAGTCTAGAGTTTTCCTTCTAGCTCTTAGAGGCTTCCTCAGGACATTGATTGTGGGCTTAAAGTAGCAGTAATGATATTTATTTGAGTGAGGGCAACACTAACCAGCTGGAGAACTGAAATACCAATGGGTTTTGAATTCAATGGGAATTTACTGAGCAGGGGCCCTCCCACCAGAGTCCCTGTTTATTACTGAAAGATAGCCTGTTTTTCCCTCAGTTACAAAAAGTGCAGTGTGCTACAAGAATGGCCCTGCATTTCTGTAAAAATAACTGGACCATTTATTTTCAGACATAAGTTTTTACGTTTGCACATACAAGACAGCACTATATTTTTTCATGTTCCAAGAGTGCCCTTTTACAGATGGAAACACCTGTTTGATTTGGCAAACATCTTTGTCGGCATCAGACAACTGGGCATTAAGCAGCTGGAGTGACTCCTTGCCTTTATGACCCAGGAGGACTATTCTTATCAGGGCTGCTCTGCACAATCCCTTTTGGTCCTATATGGAAAAGATGTCTAATTGCTCAGAAAAAGTAGCTCCTCTGGCAAGAGAAGATGCAGGGCAGTTGCACGAGATTTGGGGTAAAAGACTAAAGACTAAAAGGAAACACATTTGGCCTCAAAATTATCTTTAAATGATTTTTAATGATTTTTAAATCCCTAAGCTGGAAATGTTACTTGAAAAATGTGGGAAGATAAAAGAGTTAGACTTTTGTAATGTTTCCTTTTTTTGTTTTTATTTCCAAAGACAGTCACTCAGTGTATTTATTTTTTTCAGCAGTTCAGGTACTTGCTAAAACTGTCACTTGTATTTTTTAAAAATCTCTGTGCAAAACTTTGCACTGAGGACGTTTGATATTAAAATACAGAATCAGCAATTTCATTATTAATTATATGTTGCACTCTCTGCTGGCTGAGTGGTGTCTGTTTTCTGTTCCCCATGAAAGAGTCATCAGTTTATTTTCCGGAACCCAACTGCCTTTTAAAAACTATTCCACACACCTCTTTGAATGTAATCACTTGGGCAAACGGAAGCTTCTCTAAAGCAGATGTGTTGATAAGAGACATTTTTAAAACCTTGTATCTAGTCTCCTTTGTATTTTTCTGAAATTCAGTAATCCTCTTCCCCACTTAGCTTAGTGAATGGCTGACCCAAAGCCAGCAGAGGTCAAAGAAAAGGCTTCTTCCAAAAGTGTGAGTGGTTACAACACTGCAGGAAAAGGGGAACTTGGTGTTGTGTTCATTTCTTATTTGTACTCTAGACAAATGCTGTTTGATTCCAGAGAATGCACGTGAGCCTTATGATTCTGCAAGTAAAGTCATGCTAATACTTTGCTTTGGACCAAGGGAAAAAACTTCATGGAATGATATATGAGCTGACATTTGTGTAGACAGATGTGGATAGATATAAGCAACTAAAATGTAAGCACTGCATTTATGCTGTCTGTCTAGGCTGTTTGACAGTCATCAGAGAATTGTAGACACATTTGAGGGATGTTAATATATAAAGGCAAGGATGTGAAATAAGCATCTTCACAAAGCGATTCATTCCTCCTTTCTCTCTCTGTTGACTGTAAAGACAGCCTAGGCAAGGAGCTTAAATTTGACACGTAAGATCTGGGTGGTTAAAACTTGGTAAAATGAATCCTGCCTTGTGACCTGGAGAAGGAGAGTGCTTTCCTATTTGCGTAGCCTTATTGCATTGCACAAATGCGGAACTGATTTTTTTTGGCACTTTTATATTACAAATTACAATAAACTAGATAAGAATCAGGTTTATATCTGTAATTCTTCAGACAGCTTCTTGCACACAGAGATGTCAATGCACAGATCTCTAAAAAAAATCTATTAAATAAAAAGAAAAGAAGGCAGTCAATACTTCAATCAGATTAGTGTAGCGGAAATGTAGAATGAACAAAATTCTCACTTTTAGCACCTTCAGTGTCTGACAGAATAGCAAACTCGGTGAGTCACCCTCAAACCATGCAAGATCATATGCTTCATTAGACAGGAAACACAGATATATCTCCACTGATATATAATACAGAGTGGAGTATTAAAACGGATATATATTTGTTCTATTTATATTCTTACCGGCAATGTGCAGAAACTGAAACACAGCACCTCCAGCTCCAGGTGGCCATCAGGTATCAGGAAAATACTCTCTACATAGGAATTATCTCCTTGGGATAACCAGTGCAGCTGAGGCAGAGAAGTCTAGCTTCAATAGTCACCTTTTTCACCCTCAACAAAGATATGTCATCAAGCACTTCTCTTGAATGTGTTGTCTGTGGCCACACCAGTAAGGCAGCCAGTCTCTTGTTTCGTGCCTCATACATTGTGTGGCAGTGATAAATGACAGAGTATGCATGAGGAAAACAGGGAAGTATTAATGAGAAAAAGCAAATGTGGCTGCGCTTCTAAATACCTTACCATAACGAAGGTGCTAAGTATCACATGGGATTATGTTACCCAGAATTAGTAATGTCTCAGGCTGGCTACTTAGCTGGTGTAAATTGGTGGCATCCCACTGGTTTCTATGGAGCTTTGTTAATTTATGATAGCTGAGGATCTGGCCTTGAAATAGCTGTAATAGAAGGTAAGCATCTCTAGATCAGTTTGTTCAGTCTCTACCAATCAGCTTTTCTACTGACATTCTTTTTCTTCTTATCACTTGTCACCTTCTTGAATTTAAACACCAAAAAAACCCATCTGCTTATCAAGACATCACAAAAATTTGCACCCTTCCAGGCAGGACTTCAAAACATGTTGGGAGCCCATAGAGTCTATCAAATAGGCAAGGAAAGACACTGCAATCACAGGCAGCACCATGGCTGCTCTGCGGCAAAAAGCAGCCAACTGAGGTGCTGAGACTGGGAAGGGGGAAGCAAAGATTTTATCAGGTTAGGATCAGTCTCCTCAGAGGAGGCTAAGCAAGGAAACTCTAGTCCTCATTAGTATGAGTCAGACTATCATAGTTTCTTGTGTCAATTAATGCTTGGTTCTCTAGAGTAAGCTTCTGCCTACCCTCGAGAGATGTCTTGTAATTAATTTACCTGCAGTTTGACTCAGATGTTGTGCTTTACACACAAGCTTTAAGCTTTAAGCACAGCACTACTAGGAAAAGTGTCCAGCAAGTTCAAAGCTACATGCATTTAGGACCTGAGACATAAGTCTGTGCTAGTACAATGCTGAGCTTTGAACTTGTCTTTTTAGCTATTGAAAGCAGTCTACCTGAGACAGCACAGAGCTCAGTGGGAACCTGCTTCTTAGCAGAGCACTTCTCAGCCTGTACAAAGCTCTGGACTGACACAGCTAGCCTGCCTCGTGCCCTGAGGTAGGTTGTTTAAAGTGAACATGGGTAACTCTACACTATGCAGCAGTTCACAGTGTAGACGACTCCTCAGATTTTAAGCATTTGGAGTTGATTCCCCAGCACGACTTCAGATGCCATGAAGGTGTTCTTTGGACGTCTCCTCTTGGGGTGTTTTGTTGACTCAGCCGGGCTTTGCTTGTGAAATCTGAGGGGATCACATCACATGGTTTGTCTTGCATTTACTCACGTATAACCCAGCATGACTATACATCAATCAACTAATTTTAGCAATGTTAAAACTGAAAAGAAAATAATGATATCTCATAAATGTACTGGCCTGTCTCCCCGCTCCAGTTTCTCTCTATCTTCCTTCAATTTCTTAACATTTTTTGAAAGGAGCTTCCAAAGATTATTTAGAATTCTCTGAATTGGCTTATGGTTTCCCAGGGTACTGGTGAGCTCCTAGCCCTCACAATTCTAGGACAATTTCACAATGTATCATGATTTTTTTTTTTCTTGAATTGCTCATTTTTGGCATTTTCTGTCTCCATTCATCCTTTTACTCCAACTAAACTAGCAAAAATTGTTTGGTTGCTTTGCTGGCTTACACAACAGCCAAACATTGCACTATACAACTTGAGATCTTCATGTAGCTTCTTAGAGTTGTACTGCAGAGTGGTGCTAAACTTTCATAGGTACTGAAGACTGTACTAAGAGATGACTAAATAGTGAAGGAAAGGGCATTTACAGTCAAAAATCTCACTGTGAAAGTAGCAAAATATCTTATACATGTCACGTCAAAGGAGAAAGGTAATCAACATTATATTCTTCCTCTGTCTTTGGATATGATAATATTCTGCAAAAATAGGCTTTCTTGCTTATTTCATTCCCAAAGTTCAAAAAGTAAAACCAAGGCAAGATGTTTGATTCTTTAGCTCTTTTTCTCTGTAATGAGAAACACAGTGGTGCATAGGCTGAAAAAGGATTATAATATTTTATATATTCTGTAGTTCTTCAGACCTGTTGGGGAAAGAATTAGTAATGTATCTATATATCTGTTAAAAATATCTCAGTGACCTCATACTCACATTTGTGTAAACATCACCTCATCAGTTCCAGATACTTATACAGGAAACAAATCTGAATGCTCCTCTAGTGTTCTATACTTAGGCAGGTCAGCCGGCATATGTCTGGTCTGTAAATACCCAGTTTTACTTGGGTCCTTATTTTAAGGTTTCCTTCTTAAGAGTTTGCTGTAAATGGGCCCTCAGCATTTGCTTGTGTGCCTTTTCCAAAGCAGCTTCCCCCTGAGGGTTCCCATTAAAAGCTTTATTAAACAAAAAACAAATACAAAGAAGAGCTGAACTGATTGGTAAAGGCTTAGTCGGGGTTGAATTACTAAATATTGCCATAATAGTCCTGAACTGATGAAGTGAGTATCAAATGATTTCTCGTTGCTGTCAGTCACTGTGGTATGTGACCACAGTTTGCTCCATGTGGCAAACCCCATCTTGCTAGCAGGTTTCTAAAACCAAAATTCTCATTCAGACTTTTCCTGATAATATTGCCTAATGGACTCTAGCACGTGGAACACATTTCTGACTTTATAGCTTAGGGAGTTGTGTGATTATAGTGACATAATAAATTGTATGTTTCCTGGTGGAATAGCACAATTCTTGCAATTCCTTTGAACAGATAACCCTGAATGTCACGTTTAACTTTTCAGTTAGGAAGTAAAATAAGGAGGGAGTGTAATAAAAGAAGGTACATGTTACAAAAATAAATGCAGAAAATAGCAACATTTATAACTTGAGCATTTAGTTAATCGTTTTCGTATTTTTAAAATATATATTCCCTGCAATAGATTTCAAGCAACCAAGTATATATGGACTGCATCAAATTAAGGAGAAATAGAAAGTTTCTAAAAATAAGAAAAACACAATGGATTGCCAAGTTTAAATTCTAAAAGACAGAACACCACAAGTCCTCTAGAGAGACGGTATATAATGATTTAGTGGATACAAAATTGCCTGTGTTACAGAACTCTTTAGCAGTGGTATTAGCAGGCTTACTACAAAGGTACAGATTAAAATCACTTTGGCTTTACTCAGTCTATTTCTATAATGACAAGAAGCAAGTCATGTATTCATAAATGCTCTGCTGCCCCTGGATGTATGAATTCTGATGACCAACCTTATCCAAGTTATTTGCTAAAATTTCTAATACATACAGGCATTAGTAGAAAATAAATTTGAATCATCAGTCACTCCTTATGCAGTCACTAGACCAACTTTCTCCAACTGTTATCTGATGTTGTTTGCTTTCTAACACTATATGTATATTGCTGGGCAGTTGTATTTTATTTTTTTTTCTGTTTCTTTCTTTTTGTTAATGCAGATAATGATATTCCATGTTCAGATTCAGACAGTGTTCTTTCAGCCACACTAATGGAAACAAGGAATCAAGAGGGCTTAAATTATTTGGTATTAGTCAAAGAAGGCAACCAAGATCACGGAAACATCAATTCTGCTGAACTTAGTTAAGTCTGGTTCCCCCTGTTTAAAAGAGAGAGAGAAAGAAGAGACAAAACTCTTCCGAAGAAGACATAAGCAAAGGAAAATACTGCACATTGTCATACTTGCAGAGCTGTCTAAAAAAAGCCCAGCAACTTTTTAATAAAGCTATCAGAAAATATAATAAGATACTGAATGATGTATGCCAAAATAAGACAACAATTACGTATCCCTTGATTTTCTATGCATTATGGTTTGGGTGTTTCACAGGAGATAGTTTAAGGTAATAAAACATGTATCAGACAGTAAGTGATTTTACTGTGGTATTGATTAGACTTATGCAATCACATATGCCTCAGGCATAGGCAGTGCTTCAAAAAAGGGAGTACTGGTGTGCTGTTTCAAAGAGCGGACCAGCTTGTTTATGGAAAAAAACAAAGAGTTGAAGTCCAGCTCTGGTGTACACAAACAAAAGTTTAAAACTGAAAAAAACCAATATAAATACTGAACTCCAAATCAGAAAGCAATTGATGAAGGTTGACTAGGTTGTCCACTGCTGCAAATGGTCTGTTTCACTATTTATTTAAACAAATGCAATCCTCCTGTGTATTAAGTTGCACAGCAAATGGTCTGTGAATCTGGATGGTCCTGTTTTGTTACATTTGTTTTCCTTTCCTTTTTTATGTTTATCATCATCGCTTATTTATTATCAGACTGGGTGAAGGGAGATTAACTGAAAGTATATAAAAGTACATTAAAAAAGTATATTAAAAATTAAGTATAAATCATTACTAAAAAATAGACAGCAATAAGATTTTTGAAACCTTTCATCATGAGCAGTAGTTTGCAAATTATACAGAGCTATTAACTGACATCTTTCAGGAGGCTAAAAACATGCTATGATTTTATGCAAAAATTTGATAATGTGGCACACTGGAGAGTAGTAAAAGCACTATCTGATGTTAGAATGTATACATTTATAAGATGCAACTCCACTGAAATCAAGCTTCAAAAGTTTCTTAAATGGAGATTCAACACCGATGAACAAGAAATTTGGAGTCTGACCCTTTTACTCAGATGAAATAGAAATTGAGACATTTTGAATTAGGATTCTTCAAAATCTATGACAAAGCCCATTTCAGCATTTTATAATTATGTGAAATGTTTTTATTCATTGCAAATCAGTGTAAAAGACAGGTTTGCTAATAACAACAATTGCAGCACTTTGCTATTCTCACCAAATTCTGAGTGACAGAAAAACAAATAAATATTGGTATTATGTGTCTCTCCTCTTCAAGTGCTTCTTGATTGATTGTACAGCCATTCCTTCCATTTCAATAATTTAAAAATTACTGATGTTTAATTTTGTCACCACACCTGGATGTCTTCAAATATATGCGTAGTTCCACTTAACTCAAGAAGACTGATCAGTCAGCAAGTGCAAACATAGGTTTTGAAAAGCAAAAGAACTTCATATAATTTTATTTTTTTTAGGAGGAGAAGTTTTCAATCCTGCCAAAATTTTATTTAGGCAACACCTTTGACAGGCCTCACAAGTGCCTGTGATATGATATCCTAAGTGGATTCAGTTTTGTTTTGGTCTATATTGGAAAAGAATCATGGAAGAGCCTAACCAACATGTGTAAACTGGGAGAGTGGGCAAGGTGAGCATTGGTGACAGACAGCAGTCAGGAGTAATGCCCTCCAGATGTAGTGACAAATATCCAAAGTGGCACAGAAAGAAAAGAGGGAAGATAAGTCTTGTTTAGTTAACATCTTGTGTTACAAGACAAGGCTAGTTTTAGTGAAGGATTTATCACAGCATGATGAGGGAAAAAGTGTCAAGCTTAATAATACACTGCCAATAGATGAAATCTTAGGATATTGACCAGTGGCCTAAGCCTTTTGCTCCTAATATTATGAAAAATTTATTGAACTAGATAAAAAACAAATTTATCAATCTAAATCTAAGGATCCTGATCTATAACTTTCTGAATTCAGTGGAAGACACAATACCCAACCTTCCACGTAGCTGCAGTCATCTGAGTCATGTTCAGTGATACAGTATGAGCTCTAAGCCTGGCCCTACTCATACACTGGCCCTAACTCCATTGTCCCTCTCTTATTTTCCTACCTTACAGAAGTACGCAAATGCAACTATTCCACTGAGTTATGGTAAAGCTGAGTTTGATATATTCAAACTTAACCTCACTTGCATCCACCTATGATGCTACTTGAAAAGAGTTTCTTAATCCCTCATCTTTTTGTACCACCCTTCTCTTTACACATCTTCGTCAATTCACCTTCTTTGTCTTATTGAAGTGTTGCTTCCTGTCTTCATTCAAACTCTTCTTGATGATTCACGTTTTTCTTATCAACACTTACTCACTATCAGGAGGTCACCTCTCACCTTCAAGCAGCCAGGGCCGGATGGCAGATTCCATAGCTACTTTTGGACACAGTAGGGGAGACACACATATAAGAGGTGATGAGAATGAGAGACCTCTAGCATATTCTTTCTGGGGCAGAAAAATAGATACTACCTGACCTATGTTTTATTCTGATTCTTGGTATCTTCTCCTGTGGCAGATTGAGGGAAAGAGTCAAGAAATCTTTGAGTTCAAGTGTCTTGACTTTCCAGGTTATAGGTTTTAAATAAGTATATATGGGTTTAAGGGTAATAATGTCATTCAAAGAAAATATGAGTTTAGGGAAGAAAAGAATCCTGACATATCAGAAAGGTTATATGTGAGATAAGAGTACCAGTGAAGCAGTTGTGACGCGCCTCTGAGAGACTCACCTTCAAGCATAAAGGCACTTGCATTCCTACTTTCTTCCCTTAAGGCACACAGTGGGACTGATTCCAGGTTGTCACATCTATGTAGTAAGAGAAATTCTTTCAGGATTCCCTTATTAGCTACAGGAAGCCACCTAAATAGGAGGAGAAGTCTGTTCTGGGAAGATTCCCTCCACAAAAACTATAGTAACCAGAAAGTGATGTTTGAACTCTGAATCATAAATGCATAAGGGTCAGCAATTCCAAAAGCTTCTGAACAAAAGCATCATTCCTATGCTAGTATAAGGCACATGAACCCAGTCTTCAGCTTCTGTAAATCAGGTTAAACGTGTTAAACTAAGCTGATGTACAGCATTAGGGAAACTGCCTCCAAGTCTTCAGCTTAGATTTGGCCTGCAACAGGTAGACCTATGCCCAGCTAGTTCCTGAACAAAAGGCTAATTTCCTTAAGTCTCCTCCTCTCCATTTTGTTGCTGAGCATGGCACTATATGGCATGGAATACCTCTTTGGTTAATTTGAGGTATCTGTCTGGATGTGTCCTCTCCCAAACTCTTGTGTATTCTCAGTCTATTCACTGGGAAGGGAGCGCAGTGTGAAGCAGAGAAGGCTGTGATTCTGTGCAGGCATTTTTCAGCAATAACTAAAATATTACTCTGTTATTAGTATTGTTTTCATTGCAAATCTAAAACACAACACAAGACAAGCTGCTATGAAAAATATAAACTCCAACAGTGCAGTCTCTAACCTGCCAGGGAACAGGAAACATGTCCCTCCAGGTGCTGATCAGGGGATGTCCTAGGTGAGTCTCTGGGTCACAGATAGTTACTTACTCAGGCTCTTCTTTGTTCCTTGATGGCAGCACAGACAATTAATGATATCACTGAACAACAATGGTGAGCATGCTGCACACATGATACCACATATGCAACCCACGAGTGCTGGGCTCTGACTGTGCTGGCCATGACTGAACTCTGAGCTGTGCTTGGACAGACATGGACATACTTTGTGTCTTTAGTGGGCTTACTTAGTCCTTCAACTGGAGGCTTGACATTCATATGAACAAATGAAAAATATTCTATTGATACCTACAATTAGCATTTGCTACAACCTGACACAAATCCCATGGGGATTAATTAATGTTTGTAAATTATTTTGTAAATGTGAAGGGCCAGGGTAGATTACTTACTAGAGGCAGCATTTTCAGTGGCATCAGTTCTAGGTCTCCTATCTTCACACCTTAAAATAGATGTTACAGAAAAGAATATCTGTGAAATAGCCTGTTAATGATTGAAAAGTTCTAATTCACCTTCACTTCTTTTAATTAATTTTTGAAAATTTTTGTTACACACACACTCTGGAGTGAGTTGCAGAAGCTTCCATAGAAGGTGGATTTTTCAAAGGATCATGGCTCTATTTATAATGACACTTGGCAACTCTAACTGACAAAATTTTTTTTAACTCTAAAAAATAGCCAGAAACCTAGGATATCAAAGTCAAATGAAGATGGCAAAATATTGTCATATTTGCCACTGACATGACTGATACTGCTGTATAAAATAACCTTTTTCATAATGAGTTAACTTCTTTGTGTGACATCTTCCATTTGGAGGATGTTCATCACTGCCTTCTATCTTTTACACAAAGAACAAAGTGGTAAAATAGCCACTCTCTTTGGATATTAATGCCTTTTGCAATGCTGTTCACATAGCCGGATTTTCTTTCAGGAATAGAATAGAATAGAATCATTTAAGTTGGAAAAGACTTCGAAGATCATTGAGTCCAACCATTAACCCAGCACTACAAAGTTCACCACTAAACCATGTCCTAAAAATCAGGCCTATATGCAAGGAGTTGGACTGCAAATAAAAACTTATGACTGTTACTCTGAGGCCTATGCAAATATAAAAATTGCAAATTCTTATCTGATCTATACCTTTTTTAAAAATTGCAAGAGTGACAAGGTCAGTGTCTAAGCAAAACAATATAGTGCCCTTGGAAATAGACTCCTGAAGAGGGTAAACAAAATCAAATAAGAGTGCGCTCTTAAACACAGGATTTGCATTTTCTTAGCAGAATAAATTCTCTGCCTCGACTCTTGGTGCTCTCACTGAACTGGAGGTCATGGCTAGTGACAACTGGGAGCTGTTCCCAGAGGCTTTCTTGCCTTTTTAGGTTATGAGGGTCTCTGTGTGTTTAGGATAATATGATTGACAGCTCCACTCCGGCCCCAATTAGCACCCTATAATTTATTAGCTTCTGCTTTCAGATTATGCGCTAACTTCACAAATATTTCAACCACGGAAACAGCAGCTATCAAGTGTCTCTTTCCTGATCCAGCTCAGTTGAACTGCAGTTAAATACAAGGAGGGAGCTGTGCAGGTCTGTCAAGAGCAAATAATCATTTGTGTCTGTGTGCAACTGGGGCTGTTGCAGTTCTTTAGGACTCAGCTTCTGGAAAAAAGGGATTGTTCCACTGGATCAGGGTTCAGGGGTTAGGGCTTAGTTCCCGTCACAGGGGTATGGAGCAGGATTGAGATTAATGTGCTGGCTCTTCCTGAGAAGGTTTGCATTTGTCCAGTTCTGTTTATCATATAAACACCGACTCCATGCAAACAACACTGGAAAATTTGTGTCCTAATGCTGTTTCTTTACTCTTTACTACTGCAGTGTGGAGCCAGAGTACTAAGTGCAGGATGGAAGAGCCTGGGTGAGGCAGGAGAACAGAGACAGGATGAGATGCAGGGTCAGGGCTGCAGCCAGAAGTCAAGGAGAGAAGTTGCAGGGAGCAGGGGGGCAGGGAGTGTGATGAAGGAGGAGACCATCTTGCATCTGTACCTGGGTCAGGTATGGCAGAAAGAAATGTGCCATGCAGTGGGGAGGTGGACCACCCTCAATAATGTCCAGTGTGGTAGTACATCTCCTTATAGGACAACACTGCTGTTGGGTGTTTATTCTGTCTTTAGCATGAATGAATAAGCAACTCACACATACCTAAAGAAACATTCCAGTCCTCAGCAAGCCTATGCTTTTGTGGGCTGAAACAGAGCTTGACAAACAGAAGTGCCCACGCATGAGAGTGGGTCCCAGGGACATGCACAACTGCACCCTGCACTCCTGGTCATCTGCACCCCTGCACACCTGCACTTCATAACCCCTGCATTCCTGCACCCCTGCACTCATGCACCTCTGTTCCTCTGCACCTCTGCAATCCTGCACAGGCTCATCCAGCACCTTCCCTTTCTTTCATAGGACCTGATGCAGAGAAGGCAGGGGCAGGAGGATGGGGACATGGCACCCTGATACCTCTCTGCTACAGTTTGCACTCACAGGTTTGATGCACATTATTCACCAATTATGCCTGGCTAAGGTGCACTGCAAAGGTAGCTTCTTTCTTATTAGAGATGGACATGAACAGTCCAGGTTGAGCCACTTGTCCAGGCTGAGTCAGTTTAGATAACAGTGTTACGATGCTGGGAACTAAATTAATATTGTGGTTCCCAAGGCTGTATTCTCAAACCTTGAGAACTTTCTGAAGTAAACCCTTCTTTTTTTCCATTTTCTTTTTTTTTCCTTTTCTTTTTCTTGTTCTTCTTCTTTTTCTTCTTTTTCCCCTATTTCTTTTCCTTTTCCTGTATCCTTTTCTCTTGTGCTTTTTCTTTTTCTCTTCTCTTTCTTTCTTTCTTTCTTTCTTTCTTTCTTTCTTTCTTTCTTTCTTTCTTTCTTTCTTTCTTTCTTTCTTTCTTTCTTTCTTTCTTTCTTTCTTTCTTTTTTTCTTTCTTTCTTCCTTTCTTTCTTTCTTTCTTTTTTTTTCTTTCTTTCTTTCTTTCTTTCTTTCTTTCTTTCTTTTTCTTTCTTTCTTCTTTCATGATTTCTATTCATAATTCTCTATGCAAAATTGACTAGCCTACAAAATCAATACCTCACTCCTCCAAGCAATCATAAGTCTCTCTCCTTTCCCTGCTGCAACTGCTCCTCTGGGTGGCTGGCCCGGGAAGACAGCCACGACACCACAATCCCCCACAGGAGCTGGCTCATCCTTCTGTAATCAAAAGGACACATTAATTACACTTGCCCAGAAAAAGATGCACAACCACCGCCAGTTACAGAACACGGGTGCATTCAAAGCCACCAGCAGCATTTTCCTCCCTTCCAAGAAGGGACCAGCCTTTAAGCCCTAGCTAGAACTTGTCGTGGACCTAAATAGGACTTCAAAGGGAAGGCGAGAAGGGTCGGGGCAGCTCCTGACCCAAGGGGGAGACAGGGCAGATACATTTCCCAAGAAGCGGGCAACACAAGTCCGGGGGAGGTGCAAGGGATTAGTCAGACTCTTTTACCCTCTGTCTCCTCCCCTCCGCCTCCTCCTCTGCTAGGAGTGGTCTTATGGTAAAAACACTAGAAAAGGAGGTGGCAAGTAACAAATATCACCCTAAAGCTCTCCAGCATTATAGTGTAAGTGCAGAGGCACATTTAGAGTTTTTTATGGTTTAAAAGTTTTTTAGTGTTTAAGAGTTTTATGCTGCTTTCTTGCAACTGCAGCTATACTGAAGCAAAAACCACAAATACAATGTCCTATCCCCACTTCCATCGTTCCCTTGACAGATCCCTTTTAACCCTTTAAAGAGTTCATGAAAACAGTATTCCTTCATGCTTAGCTAACTTTCAGTTATTTTCAGAAAGGGAAATAAATATCTGTGGTGAACATGTCCAGAGCTTGTTTTGCAAACTCCTTGTAGAGAGGATATTTTTGCTACTGGAGAGCAGCAGATACTGTCGCCATGTCCAGCACTGTCATGCTCTGCAGCAGATCCTGTCCCTCTTCCTCCTTTCCTGGACTCTGCACAAACAGGTTAGGAACTGTGTCTCTCTATCCTAGATGAGCTAGTCTGTTTGTCAGGTGAACAGATACAGAGCTACAAGCTGGTGCTGACCACTGCATGACACTCAGAAAGGGGCAGCAGGAGGATCTGTTCTTCAAGGTGCCGTGATGAGTGCCCACAGTCCTGCTCTTTCAGTGTGTGACAAGCATGTGACAGGTAATACACATGGAACATACAAGAAGAGTTTCTTTTGTATTTCCAGCAAGTATTCATGATTAAGAAAGTAATAGCCTATGATGCAAACAGGAATAAAACAGACTTGCAAAATGGCACAGAGGTAATTTGCACTGTTACTGTGTTAGAAGCTGTGGCTCCAGTCCTGCAAAGACACATGCCCAGGCCTTAAAGGTAGGTGCTGTGAGCAGTGAACTAAACTGCAAGGATTAGCCAAAGCAGGATACGTGTGTTTTCAGACTGCAGTTTATCCAGAGTAGGAGCATTTTTAGAAAGTGGTTTGCACACCTAACACCTTGAGGCCTGATCATTGGCTTTGGTGTTTGCATGTTTTCCTGATAAAACAATAAAAAAGAGTACGCAGAGAACAAAGGTCAAAACCAATATTCATGTATTCATTGCATAAATTTTCATGCTTGAATACATTCATGGTCAAAATGTTTTGCAAATGCCAATGTAGTAAATGCCTGGTTTATGCTTACATTAATATTTCCAAATGTATTTGGGCTGTGTTGCTCAGCCGTTCTCATTTAGAATTGCAGAGGATGGGGGGTGGAGGAGGAAAGAAAGAAAGAAAAACAATCGTGATGAAGTACAACCAGTGATAGAGTCACATTTATCTTTAAAAAAAAACACAAACAAACANAAGTCTCTCTCCTTTCCCTGCTGCAACTGCTCCTCTGGGTGGCTGGCCCGGGAAGACAGCCACGACACCACAATCCCCCACAGGAGCTGGCTCATCCTTCTGTAATCAAAAGGACACATTAATTACACTTGCCCAGAAAAAGATGCACAACCACCGCCAGTTACAGAACACGGGTGCATTCAAAGCCACCAGCAGCATTTTCCTCCCTTCCAAGAAGGGACCAGCCTTTAAGCCCTAGCTAGAACTTGTCGTGGACCTAAATAGGACTTCAAAGGGAAGGCGAGAAGGGTCGGGGCAGCTCCTGACCCAAGGGGGAGACAGGGCAGATACATTTCCCAAGAAGCGGGCAACACAAGTCCGGGGGAGGTGCAAGGGATTAGTCAGACTCTTTTACCCTCTGTCTCCTCCCCTCCGCCTCCTCCTCTGCTAGGAGTGGTCTTATGGTAAAAACACTAGAAAAGGAGGTGGCAAGTAACAAATATCACCCTAAAGCTCTCCAGCATTATAGTGTAAGTGCAGAGGCACATTTAGAGTTTTTTATGGTTTAAAAGTTTTTTAGTGTTTAAGAGTTTTATGCTGCTTTCTTGCAACTGCAGCTATACTGAAGCAAAAACCACAAATACAATGTCCTATCCCCACTTCCATCGTTCCCTTGACAGATCCCTTTTAACCCTTTAAAGAGTTCATGAAAACAGTATTCCTTCATGCTTAGCTAACTTTCAGTTATTTTCAGAAAGGGAAATAAATATCTGTGGTGAACATGTCCAGAGCTTGTTTTGCAAACTCCTTGTAGAGAGGATATTTTTGCTACTGGAGAGCAGCAGATACTGTCGCCATGTCCAGCACTGTCATGCTCTGCAGCAGATCCTGTCCCTCTTCCTCCTTTCCTGGACTCTGCACAAACAGGTTAGGAACTGTGTCTCTCTATCCTAGATGAGCTAGTCTGTTTGTCAGGTGAACAGATACAGAGCTACAAGCTGGTGCTGACCACTGCATGACACTCAGAAAGGGGCAGCAGGAGGATCTGTTCTTCAAGGTGCCGTGATGAGTGCCCACAGTCCTGCTCTTTCAGTGTGTGACAAGCATGTGACAGGTAATACACATGGAACATACAAGAAGAGTTTCTTTTGTATTTCCAGCAAGTATTCATGATTAAGAAAGTAATAGCCTATGATGCAAACAGGAATAAAACAGACTTGCAAAATGGCACAGAGGTAATTTGCACTGTTACTGTGTTAGAAGCTGTGGCTCCAGTCCTGCAAAGACACATGCCCAGGCCTTAAAGGTAGGTGCTGTGAGCAGTGAACTAAACTGCAAGGATTAGCCAAAGCAGGATACGTGTGTTTTCAGACTGCAGTTTATCCAGAGTAGGAGCATTTTTAGAAAGTGGTTTGCACACCTAACACCTTGAGGCCTGATCATTGGCTTTGGTGTTTGCATGTTTTCCTGATAAAACAATAAAAAAGAGTACGCAGAGAACAAAGGTCAAAACCAATATTCATGTATTCATTGCATAAATTTTCATGCTTGAATACATTCATGGTCAAAATGTTTTGCAAATGCCAATGTAGTAAATGCCTGGTTTATGCTTACATTAATATTTCCAAATGTATTTGGGCTGTGTTGCTCAGCCGTTCTCATTTAGAATTGCAGAGGATGGGGGGTGGAGGAGGAAAGAAAGAAAGAAAAACAATCGTGATGAAGTACAACCAGTGATAGAGTCACATTTATCTTTAAAAAAAAACACAAACAAACAACAAAACCTTTAAAACAGCCTGAAAAAAAATCTCGGGTAAATGCTCACAGAATGATCCTGTTGACTTCAAGCCTCTTCAGCAATAATGTTAAACACTATTTTTAGTTACTTTTGTACTGCAAAGTGCTGGTGCCATCTTCCTTGACATCTCAGAATGTTTCTCCTTTAACCAGTAATACAAATTTTGAGGTCCTTCCCTTACCCTTTGCAGCTTGTCTGGGCTCTGGTTATTTGGAGGCTGAGGGCAAAATGTTCAGGGGTTTATGTGGCTGAAGGAATCATGACAAGTCCCCTCCTGACATTTGCCGAGCTCTGGCCAAGGATGCCCTGCACACATTGCTCATTGTCAGCTTCTCACAGTGTGTACTCACACTGCTTTACTGTGCTCTTTCTATTAGGTTTCCTATTCTTTCTCACATTTTCTTGTCTTTTGTATTTATCACTGTGTATTTTACTCACTAAGAAAATATTTCCAACTGATACAATTTCTATTTATCTTTAATACAAAGTAATAAAATAACTCACTTCATCAGCTGGAGATATCCTTTTTCTGTTTCATCCTGAAGTTTCCAGTTTGCCTCATTTCTCTTATTTAGCTTTAATTCTTCATAAAAGGAAACAAGGTGAAAGAAGGAGATAACTTTAATATAGCTTTCCTACTGTTAAATAGCTATCTTATTCCCCCTTTCAAAAACAAAAATAACAAAACAAAACAAAACAACTACTAAAGTGACAAAATGACAGCAACAAGTAGACAAAGAGAAGTATTAGAGGCAACTCAGACCTATTGTCCATCACATGCTTTTCATTCTGGTGTTCCCCTTAAAGGCTGTTGGGTTGAAGATGATCCCTTCTGCTCTGGATTCCTTTCTCTCCCTGCTTTAAGAGGGCTTTACTTTCACCAGAAAACGTTTATTGTAAAAAAAAACCCCTAAAGCACAAAAAAAAACCAAAAAGAAAAGAAAAGAAACAAACAAACAAAAAAAACCAAGCCCACAACCAAACAACTGTTATACATCCAATGCAAATGTCGTGCCAAACTCTGAGAAGTGCCACCTTGGTTTTCGTCTTTCTGGGATTTGAGCAGTTGTGAGTGGAACAGCTGCATATCTGTAAGCCCAAGGCAGGTGGCCTTGGCCAGACACTTGCCACTCACAACCACAAAGCTGAAAAATCTGACCAGTTCCTTGATAGTCCAAAAATGTTTGTGAGTTCCAGTTTCTCCTCCTTTTACTTTTCTATAAAGGAAAGTAAAAATCCAGTTCAAAACTGCTAAGTAGCTTTCCCATGTTTGCATTCAAAAAGTAACTTTCACTGCCGTAAAAAAAATATTCACACCACTTGAAAAAAAAGAAACCCACAATTTTCTCTGCCCTTATATGAAGGCCAGTCATTTTGCATCACCATCCATGATATCATTTGACTCTTTCAGGGTAGTCTGACTGCAGCTCTGGGTGTGGGGTCTGCTTAAATAGAAGAAGTTCAGTGTCTTTGGCTCTCCTCTTGCAACAGAAGGATTTTCCTTTCCAAAATAAGTCTAAATTATCGCCCTTGAATGCCAGCTCCTTTTAAATCCCGTTGTCTTTCCCCAAACTGCAGGGCCACGGTGGGCATGGAAAAGGGCAGGGGGGAATCTGAGAGTCTTTGAGTCAGCACATCAGCTCAGAAGGGATCCACCACAGAAGGAGTAACGGCGAGCTGCAAACCAAGATCAGAAGCTGTTACAAACTGACCCGATTTCAGCTCTGAATGCCACCATGTCTAACAGTCAGAGAGCTACAGGGGAGAGCCAGGGGAAGAAGAGTGAAGGACAGCTCTAAAACCAGTACAGATCCTTGCTTTTATCCTGAGACTGCAAACCTGAGAATGGAGAGAAGAAAACAAAAGGGAAGAAGAAAAATAGGTACAGGCGTTTAAGGACAGAAGAACACAAATTGCATTTCTGCCAGCTGAGATCAGTCTAAAGCATGGGCTCTCTAGAGCCCCAGAAGGCTGTGAAGCAAGAAGAGCCCAAGCCAGACTGGGGTCAGGCACACATCCTTCCTGCTTAAAGTGAGGACACTGTAAGGAGCCATTAGTGGCTGTGGTAACAAAACCAGCATGGAGCAGGCTTTCCTTGCCTGCACAACCGCTGACTCAGGATTTGCCACTACAAACTGTGCCTGTGTCCCTGCTTTTGTCACTGCTACAGTCACATAGCCTTGGTTCCAGACACCCCACCAGGCACTACCAGGGGAAAACCACTGCCCTTTTTCTCAGCAAATGGAATTGTGCTTTCATTTCAAAAACTGAGGGGAAAAAGTAAATAAGGAGAGGAGATGGTTCATGAGCCTGCATGGGATCTAGAAATGACCTGGTTTGCTGTGGCTGCCTACACTCCTGCTTTCAGAAGTGTGGAGGGGGCCAAGCAGTGACCTTTAGGGTTGCTCATTCCTGCTTCTCCCTGCTCAATACAGGAGCAGGACTGGGGCCCAGACAAGAGTACCTCAAAGCAAGCTGTACCCTCGCAGGGCATGTTTGCAGGCATCAGAAACTTGAACAATGTTGAGGGGATGTGATGTGTTGGCCTGTCCCATCCTCCCTCTCCCCTTCCTCACTTGCCTGGCTTGAGAGCCCCCATGGCAGAGCTCAGGTGTTGTACATGGGGCTTCCATCCCCAATTTATTCCCCCACAGCAGCACTCAGGCATCCCCTCCCAGGGTGGTCCTTCACTACTACTATGGATGGTGTGGAGTCAGGGAACAGGGGTACAGCTGAGCTGGGGAACTTGTAGGGACTGAGGGCAGTGTGTTACCTGTGTCAACATTGAGGCCAATGCTCTGTGCCATGTCCCCTGCTGCAGTGGGGAAAGGGCCCGGTGTCGTCCAGGCTGCACCAGCACCTGCTTCGCTTTTGCCCAGTTCGCAGGGGGGACTGACTGGTGTGGACACGGAGGCGGGGGTGAGGCGGTGGGGACGGACGGAAGCGGTGGGCACCAGGAGTGAGCTGTAGCGGGGGTCAAAGTGGGGCCCGTAGACCTCATGCATGGTGGCAGGGCGGGGATAGGCAGTGCTCTGTGTCCCGATGTAGGGGTGGTGGTGGTGATGGTGGTGGTGGTGGTGGGCATGATGCCAGGGCTCTGGGCCACCCTGGTGCAGGTGGCCGTGTAGCGAGGCGGGTGCATAATGGTCAGTGGCGGCGGCGAAGGGCAGCTCGCTGTGGGCAGCAGCTGCCAGGGGGCTGCTCAGGGTGGCTGGGACAGAGGAGGGCTGGTACGTGCTGTTCCAGAAGGACGGCGGGAAGATGCGCTGGCTCATTGGGAAGGAACCATCTGAGTGAAGGAAGCAGGAGAGAAAGCCAGCAATGAACACACCCAGCAAGCCTTGCTCTCCTTTCCCTAGGACTCTGTCCCTCCCTGATCCACCCAAACCAGTCCTTGCATTCCATTTATTCTCTTAAAATCTACCAAACACAAAACCTTGCTCCAAACAAGTACAAGTACACATTCCTCTCCAGCTAAACATCCAGCACACCTAGCCAAGGCATATCCATGAATCTGCAACTATTTGCTCCAGATTTCTCTTAGTATGCAAATAGGCAAAAGGCTGTTTTCTAAGGTGAGGGAAACGTCTCTTTTCTTCAGTAGTGGAAACTGAAGGAGAGCTATTGTACACCATTGAAATGTTCAGGATTTTTCTTGTTTGTTTTTGTAGTAGTCTCCTTGTCTAAGCATTTATGCCCATCACCTCCAGGAAAACAGCTGCTGCCTCAATGCTGTTTCAAAGTGGACAGGAACAATGAGAGGTGTGACTAAAGGCCAGCTTGAATTTTTGTAATATCTGGGGGCAATTCTCCACATATTACACCTGACTTATTCATGTTTCTTAGGTATATTGTCAACATGTTTGGGAAGCACTCTGCACATCTTTGGAAACTGACAGGGCAAAGGACAAGGACAATATGTTTTCTTAGACCAGTAAGCAACATGCAAGATGGATTGATGATTAATAGCAGAGATAGATGTTAGGCATGATTAATTGGGAATGCACACTGTTCCCAAAAGAAATAAGTAAAAACATGCTCCTGATACATGTTCTCAGGGGAAATATGTCAGCTTTGACATTATTACTTGGGAGAAGGGGAAGCAGTTCATGATGAGCAAAAAACACTGTTCTCCTGCCATCAAGTCCAGCACTGAATATCTTTCACCTCTGAAATTTAAACTACTATTTCATTCTTAGACACTACCAACAGCAATTCATGCAAAGGCTGGGAAGCCAGTCTTGGCTGAGCTGGTAGTCCTGTGAGGAAGAGTTACCAAATCTACCTCCTAAGAAATGCCGGCCCTAACTCTCTGGTGGACAGAGAGTGGGGAAGGTTATTTACTTCTGCCCTGGGTACTTCTGGGCCTGTCCAGAGTTAATCAGGCGTGGATATAGAGAGCTCTGCATAAGCCCTGGTTCTGACCTTGACGGCACATGGCCACAGCCACAGACAGGTCTGGAAGCCCTAGTTTTCAGAAATTTAGGGTCCTTGTCTCTGCTCCAGCAGCAATCAGGGTGGTGATACATGCAGAGCAAGATACAGTGACACACACAATCAGTTTTTTAGAGGTGAGAAGCTAATGAGGTGGTTCCCACATTTCCTTTTTACATTGTTCCCATCATTATGACCATGCTAAACTGAAAGCTAGGGTCAACAGGGGTTGCACTCGCCACAGTCACAGTGTGGGGGTCACTCCACAGCTGGTTTGGCTGTGGCCCACTCCAGGTAAAGCACCTGCAAAGAAAATTCGTTTTCCTCGACTGCCTCCCAGGCCACTTCTCCCTAGGACGCCGCGGCCAGGCAAAAACTGAAGGGTTTTATTCTTTTTTTCCCCTAAAAGGGCCAAGCGGCTGGCAGCGCCCAGCCCGGGACAGCGGCTCTCAGGGGCTGGCCGCCGGGGTCCAGCCGCCGGCGGGAGGAGGAAGGGAGACGGGATGCCGGGGGCCGGAGGGGGACTCCGCTGGCCCCCGCGCTGCGCTGGATTCTCACCCCGCCAGGAGCCGGCGTTCCGCGCCGCCTTCGCGCTGCCGAGGGAGAAGCTGCTGGGCTGGCTGAGCGCCCGGCTGAAGTGCTCGTCCACCACGGCGCTGATGTCCCCCTGGAAGTAGGTGAAGAGGACACAGCGGGAGCTGATGTACTCGGCCTCGGGGGGTCGCTCCTTCTCGGGGCTACAGTCCTCCTCCTTGATGCTGGCCGCGGGGTGGCTAGAGAAGGAGCTGCTGGCGTTGGCGCTGCTGCCGCTCTCCGGGGCTTCTTGCATTTTGGGGTAAAAGGCGACTTTCTGTAGGGAAGGAAAGAAAACAGAGCCGGTCACGCAGAGCAGCAAGGTGCGCTGGCCCTCCCTGTGCCAGCCGGCAATGCAGTGTGAAGCCCTGTCCCGCGATCTTTCCGAGACGATGCAGAAGTCTGGTCGGCGGCTGCCCGCCGTTCCCCCAGCACACACCTCAACCCTCCACACCCTCACACTGCCCCCCTTAGCTGCAATTCTGCCCCGCCCCTGGGAGGCAGCAAAGGGGTTGCAAACAGGGCTGGTGGCCCCCGAAGCGCGGAGGTGCCGGCCGGGCGGTACAGGCGCGGCCGGGCGGGGATCACACGCCGAGTCCCCCGCACCAAGCTCCGCACAAGCAGGCGCTTTCCAGCTGGCTCCGGGGAGGACGGCGGCCGCCAAGGGGCTGCAGTGCGGAGCGAAAGGCGAGGGGCATAGCCGGGCAGCGGCCGGGCACCCACGGAGCAGCGCCGGCAGAGAGGGGAAGGCGAGAGCCGCTCGGTCCCCGGGTCGCGAAATCCGCTGCGAAGAGTTTCCTGTAATCCACAGGGTCGAAAAGGAAAGATGGGGGGAGGGAAGACTGGCATCCTCAAACACAAAGTTTCAGGGCAAAACACAGCATTTCGCTGGCCAGCAGGAAGATCCAGGTATTTCCTACAAGATTATTCTGTTTTTACTGGATTCCGGTGGGTGGGAAAAGGGCGGGCGTTGAAAAGTTTGCTGGATGTTTCCCATCTTTATCCGCTTTCTCGTGCCTACAGCTGCTGGGAGTTTCTTAGCAATACGTGCTGGGACGCGGAGNGGACGGGGCTGAACCTTGGGCCAAGACGCGCGATACATTTGAAAATGTCATTCCGCGTCGACCGCCTTTCCACTTGGCTCCCAGTTCGGCCATTGAGGTAATGATCATACCCCCTTAATAATGTCATTAAGCCGTGTGCCGAGGGGGTGAGGGGGGTGATGGGAGGGAAGACAAGGTGGGGAAGGACATCATCTGCTATTTGTGACGGAAATTGGGAATGGGGCCGCGCTGCCGGGCGCTGGAGGCGGCACAGGGGCCGCCACGCCGGGGGCTGCGGGGAGA